>VZRN01011463.1:1102531-1136117 GCA_013397935.1 Dasyornis broadbenti
TAAATAAATAAATAAATAAATAAATAAATAAATAAATTTAAAAATATCCCAACTGTACAGTTAGAAAAGATACTTTCAAAGAATTCCTGACACAGTCTTTGAGATTTGAAGGTAAATCAGATATATTATGAGCCATTAATAAAAGTATGATACTGCCATACCAAAGCTGTTCTGTGGGGGTTGCAACAACCTGTGGATGAATTAATGCTCTTCTCTTTGCTTATTGGCCTGACCAGTCCAAGGAAGTAATTTGAAAAAGAAGGGAAAAGGGGATGTGAGGAATTTAAGTAGCAAAGTAAATAATTCAAATTCTAGTAAAAAAAAATCAAATCATATCAGTTGCACACTTTTCCTAAGTTCTCTTTTCGTCTGAAGGAACTCACTATTTATCCACTTTAAAGAAAACTTGATAATTCACAGCTGAATCTGCATTGCAATGTACATTTTCTTAGCTTTTATAGAGCATCCAATTAGTCTAGGTATGCTTTTATCTCCAGGTTTCTCTGTTGTAAGATCAGCTATAAATCTCATTTGAACTCCAGGCTCATTAGTGCTCCTTTCATCCCTGTTCTTGCATTGGATAAGCCAAGCAATGTACATACAAAGTCCAAAAGGTTCATCTGGATTCAGCCTGTTAAGTTTCTTTCTACTCCATCACTTCCCAGACATTTTTAGAGGAAATTATTTGGAATTATAAGAAAAAAAGCCTCCTGCTGACAACACAAATCATACAAAAGTTTATTAAACATGTTGGAAATATACGTAAATTTGAAAGCATTGGTAGTTTATATATTAACAATAGTGTGGAAAGCCTTTTTCCATGGAAAGAGAAACACCAGAAAGCAGAATGCTCTGGTGGAAGAACTGGAGTTAATCTTCTGAGAGAAGAATAAAAGCTAAGTGCCCACAGTCACTGAAATTAAGCTGCACATTCTTGCCCTAGTTCCTCTCTGTGAGAGTACCAAATGTGTTGAAAAAATGCTCCCATTTGCCAGGACGACCATTTTCCCCAAAGTAAGAACAGATCAAGTACTGTCTCTGAATAGAGACTCCCTGTGCTTACAAGTGTAAGCTTGATTTCCAGGAACAATTTATCTTCTGCATCTCAACACATCTTGGCACTGCAAACAAAACATTTGAAGGGGATAGCTCCTTTGAAGATTTTGATTTTCCCTCTCAGACCAGCATACAGAGAGCAGAGATTTCGTGGTACTGCATAAAGCTGTTGGTTGGCATGAAGAAAGGCAAAACTTATTTTATAGTAGCTATTTAGGAATAGTTCAAAGACATATTTACAGTTTCATTTTTGTTCATATGAACTAAAACAAACACTACATTCTTCCATGTCTTTATACCATCTATACCTCTGGGAATCCATGGTCATCTTCCCTAAGGAGTTGTGCAACCCTTGCTTGACACAAATGCCTGCACTCTGTTTGCTCTGTTCTTATCCAAGCAAAACTGGTGACAAACGCTATTCCATTAAAGCAAGAATGCTCTGCTTCCCAGAAACCAGAGGACAAGACATTATTTCCCTGGACATGCCCCACTTCCTACTGCCTCAGCAGGAATCCTCAAGGAAGGTGAACTATTGATAGTCAATTACCTTAATTTTTGGATCCACAGTGAAAGGCAGGAAGATGATCAACTCACACTGTGGACTGCAATTGGTATCAATTAAAGAGACATGAGACTCCTATCCTATAGTTATTATGGCAGCTTCAAGCCTAAGACTTGCTGACTTTTAACTGAATCATTTCTCAATTCAGAAAAAGAATTGAGCTGAGACAAAGCTGAGACATCCACTTGTAAAACATAGTGTATGCTTAAAATCCTTCAGTGTCATTATAATCAGAGGTGTTTAGATGTACCTTAGATTAACCTTCCAGAATGACGCAGACATTCAATGAAGATAATGTAGACAGAGGATTAAAAAGCTGTATGCTTTGTGCAATTAGCAGGAAAGCATAAAAACATCTTTGTGTAAAAAAACAGGAAGAGGAGAATAAAGTCACATTTATCAGTATGTGTGTTTCGATTAATAAAATGAGCAATTCATGCTCAGCATGCTTCTAGCCTGATCCTCAGCTAGAGTTACACACACCAGGTAGAACTGTGGATCACTGAAGTCAAAAGAAACGTTTTCCTTTATATCACTGAGGCCTAGAATTTTGCCAAAGAAAATTCTTACTGTAGAGAATCAGAGTGTATGGCATTATTATTCTCACACATAAAACTGCAGCATTACATTTACTTACCCAAATACCGAGAATCAATCCTTGCACCTGGCTGTTTAAATGGATGTACTATTTTTATCTCCACTGGTGGGAAAAATGATGGCTTCAGGCTAATTGTGACTACAACTTTTCCAGTGTATTTGTTGGCTCTCCATATAATGCCGGACTTCAAGTCTGAGTAGTACAGGTGCTCAGCAAAGATAGACATACCAAGCAATTGATGTCTATAACAAGACAAGATAGCAAAGTGGCACATTACCTGATCCTTATATATTTACTCACTCAAACATTATCTTAGTGCCAAGTTCAGTCAGGTTCACTGAAAATAACCTTTCATTGTATTGCTTTTAATATACACATATATATACACACACACTATGTTATCATCTATATATGAGAATCAGATGAGATGCAGAGACATTCCAAAAATAATTCAGCACTCATAATCCTGCAAACTTGCAAGAAGTAGACACAAAACAGACAACCTGCATTTCTCACAGGTTTAATGATCTCTTGTTCAGGACTGACTTAACTGGAAGAGAAAGCCTGGGTGTCACCCAGCTTCCGGTGAACCCAACAACCAAAATGGAAAGTTTTGTTGAAGGATGTAAGTGAGATAAGTTCCACCTTTTCCCAATACCAAGTGCCTGTTCTAACAATTCTGACTGTCTGAGAAAATCAAGGTGGAGATGGAGTGGTAGGAGTAGAGCAGTCCTAAGATCTGTCTTCTGCTGCTTCTTCTAACTCAGGAAAGTAGGTTCCATTCACTGCTCAGTTAATAGAAGCTAGCAGGAACCACAAAATGGCCAAGTTTTAAATATGAGAGAAAACAGAAAAAAATAAAAGGTATTTTTGTCTTCCACTTTACAGTACATAGTACAGATGGAAAACTGAGAATCCAGATCATCCAGGCTAAAGGATTAATGTCCCAGTGAACGAGATAACTCAAGGGAGAAGGAGAAAAAAACAAGGAAAAATCCAATGTGACTGCTGGCAATATAGGGAGAAACCAATTTTGTGTTCATCATATGCGAATGGTGGGCCACATATTTAAATCAGAATGCCAGAAAAACAGTGTATTTTTCTCAGTTTGCTGTTGGAAATCCCTTTTTGGCACATGGTGACCCAACCATAAAGAAAGACACTGCAGTGACAACATTTTCCTGATCTCCATGACCACCACAGGGCACCTGTACTAGACAAAAGCACACGAGTCTAAGAGCCCCTCAGCCATGCTTAGCCCTGGCACTGGGGATCAGAGGGTAACAATTCTTTTGCATAGCACAGTTTTACCACACCTGCTGATGCTTCCTGGAGAGCCTGAGCCCAGGGCCGAGCCTCCCTACCCAGCAGCTAAGGAGGACATCAGGCTTAGAAGAGGATGGAATTCAGTCTCTTGAGCACAGCTCAGACACCTGAGCTCACCCACTATGACCCTGGATAAATCATTTAATCTCTCCTTTTGGCTCCTCTCTCTGCAGAAAAAGGCCACTAATAAACACTCAGAGAGGATTTCAAAGGATTAATTGGCTATCATTTGCTAAAAGCTTGGAAGATAGAGAGTGCTGAGTGGCAGTATTATCCTTACAACAGTGACATTTTTCCATTTTTCTGTCATTATTGTTACATTTACAGCCACAGGCCATTTGCACTATGAAGTGCAAATACAAGTATAAAGTATACTCCTCATGTTGTGAACTGACCCACTAAAAGAGAGAAAGAGGAAGAGAGCTTAACTGTATCCCTGAAATGAGTGTTTTATTTCTGACAAGCTGAGGAAAACTCACCGGACAGAATTTCTGAGGAAACGAACAGCTCCACCATCATAGTCACATGATCCAATATGGGAAATCTCTTTTGCATGGTCATGTTGGATCCAGTAGAGCCTTGTGTCAACTAGATCTAGTGAGATGGCCTTTATTTTTTCTGTGGTTTTTAAAATATTTATCACATCACTTTCACTGAGGGACACTCGGTGTATGCTGGAAACTGTACCATCTGAAGACAAAAAGAGCAACCTGCAGACAAGAGAATTATGTTTAAAAAACAAAACAAAACTCCCACAACAAACAAACCCTACATTTGCAAAATCACATCACTTCTACACACTCCTTATTTAGCTGCCCCTGTATACAGAATTTCTCAGTATGGTACTAGAACTACTAGTAGATACTGCTAGAGATACTAGAAACTAGTATTGCTAGAGGTACTAGCAATTTCTCTCATGTAGGTCAAGCAGGAATCAGGCCAGCTTAGCCACAAAGCACTATTGTCTGTCTCTCTGCTTTGTTCAGCTGTGCAGTCAGACAAGGAAACTTGAATAACTTCTCAAATCTACGGTGAGCTCCTGCAAACTTGAGGAAAGGCAGGTCTTTGAGGCAGATCTCCATTGCCCTCTGCCTTTGGGAAGGAATCTATCTCCAGAATTTCTAGTTGAACACACCGCTTAAGTGCTGAACTTAAAGCACCACTGCTATTATTGTTCATTTCTGTCTTCCTGCTTCTTATAGCAGCCAGCCTAGGTTGATATTAAATTAAGACAGTCAAAATACAGCTCCAATACTCAAACAATTTATGCACTGAAACTACTTGTATGTCAAGTTATTAATGGATCAGAACTCAGATTTACCAGTGTAATTAATGGTAAGAGCAGTTCTTCCAAAATAGCAAGTTATCCCTAATTCATGTGTATTTTATTTGGTAATGTTTGGGTTTCGTTCTTTCCTTGGGTTATTTATGGACAAAAATTCCAAGAAGAATCATTGTTTTGTCCTGTCATCACAAAATTGCAGGATTTATATGTATGAAACAATGTAACATAAAGCTACCTTTACTGGATGATGTTAATAATTTGTTAGAGGCCTCAAACATATTAGATACCACTGGCAAGGGACTATACTAAACCAGTAGAAAGAATCAGCCTCTGCCTCGCAGCTTTTCCTCACTGTTACACAGTCTACAGCAATCATAAGTATTAGTGCATAGGAAAAAACATGTTTTCAGAAGGACAGCCCAATTTTATTCTCTCATTTTTAAAGAGTTGATTAATATTTGCTTACATTTCTCTAGCACCTGTTATTTAAGAAATGTTGCTACTCTGAAAGTTTGGACAAATGTGAGGATTCACTTTTTACTGATAAGGAAATAAGGAATCAAAGGAAGTTGTAGTGTCTATGCCAAGGTTTTGCGAATCATCATAGAGGTAGAATATGATATGAACACACAAAAAGACAGAAGAAAAATTAGGATTAGGTACCACCATGAGTATTTGCCAGTCTTTACTGTATTTGCTCTCTACTTTTCTTTACATTTAATTCTAATTTTTTGGCATTTCTAAACACCGTTAAAAATTTAAAATCATCTACAGCGATAGTTGTATTATTGTTTCTAAAAAAATTCCTATCACTGCTAGTATCCATACACATTCTTTGAGGAAAACTCTTTTATTAGGGTATCACATCGACCTTCATTACTTAAGAGTTGCACGTTTGGAGAAAGACATAGTTAATGTCAGATTTAGTCCATGTTTATGCCTGTGTATGTAAATATACTGGGGGTTTTGATTCACGCCACATTAAAAATAGAGCCCTCAAGAGTTTTCACACAAAAAAATTGCCATAAAAATTAGGGCATAAAAATGATGTTAGACTTCTTGGAGTCTACTTTCTTTACAGTTTTTTAGTGGCTTACTGGCCTCAGTGTAAGCACAGGAGTACAGCTTCTATGCACAGTGAATTACACCTAGGTGAGTATCCACATTTGAGTCTCCCCAAACTTTCACATATATTTAGCAACACATCCCTATAATGCCATTTGCAACGTGCTTCAATGGCATTTGAGAGTGGGTCTGAGGTCTTGTGAATATCTCCAAGACTAATAAATACTGCATTGAAAAGTAAACCAAGGAAAAATAATGCACAGGCTGGTGTCCAGGCCCTAAATCCCAGTGAGATGGCAAGACTCCAAAGAATATTAGCAATGCTGCTATCATCAGAAGATTGGTTTATGTACAAATGTATTAGGAACTGACACAAGCCTTAATATTAAAATAGTTTCACACATCACTGAGCAACTTCAATGCAAATCAAAAGTGGCAGCAAAGACATGCTCTTGCTAAATAAAACAGAAGCATTTCAGAGTCTGGTCAAGCTTTTATTTTTGTAACTTTAATGCAAGAGGTTTACATGTAAGGAGAAATTAGCATGGAGAGACCAGTGTGACAATTCATATTGGTAACCCTTGAGGAGCCAGGTCTCTCATGTGAGCATGGTTCTCAATGTAAATGACTCGAAGCTGGAAGGAGGATCTTTATGAGGGCCAAACTACCAGTGGTGATAAGCAACAGCAGATTCAGAACCAATATTCAGAGCAACTGATAAAAAAACAAGGGAAAGAGCAGCAAGCTGTCAGTTTAGACTTATTTTTATTTTTTTTCAGAAATCATACCAATTTATGTTCTAAATGTGCCGAGTTTGGCACACAAGGGGCTCCCCGCATTTGCAGACATCATTCCCCTTGCTTCTCCAATACTGCTTTGCTACCCAGAAACTTTGCTGAAAGAGGGTAGATTTAGACTGGATATTATGAAGAAATTCTTTACTGTGAGGGTGATGAGGCACTGGAATAGGTTGCCCAGAGAAGCTGTGGATGCCATACTCCTGAAATTGTTCAAGACAGGTCAGATGGGACTTTGAGAAACCTGGCCTAGTGTAAGATGTCCCTGCCTGTGGTGGTAGATTGGAACTAGATGATCTTTATGGTCTCTTCTAACCCATTTCCATGATTCCATGAAACCACAGTCATAGCACTTTGCATCTTTGGAGTTCATTTCAATGAAATTACTAACCCATTTGAAATTACCTTTGTTCAGCATCAATGGTAATCCTTGTGGGATGACCAACAGCTCTTAGAAGAACTCGGCGTTTCTTCCCATTCATGTCTGTTGCTTCTATGGTTCCTTTTTGTCTGTTGGCCCAGAGGATGTCTTGATTTATCCAGTCAATAGCAAATCCTGAAATGCCTTTGTCTATGTAACATAGTCTCTGTAAACAAAACAAACCAAAAAAAAAGAGTTGACAGGAGGCATCTAATGCCTACTTTAACTTGGCTTTTGTTACAGGAAATAGAATACCCAGTTGAAACTTTTCAGTTCATTCCTTTGCCTGCTTCATTTTCTTTCAGACTTGTAGCTATTTCTCTTTCTTTTTCTTTTATCACTTTCATTTGGTCTTTGTACTTACAATACCCCCTCTGAACTGAGTGGCTCCCTGCAAAAGGAGAAACTGTTCTGCACCAGAAGTACACTAGACTAATCTTTTAGCTACAGTTTTTTGCATTTGGCACTCTATGAAGCACCCAGGCCTGTAGTGTTACAGATGGAGGTCTCCTAACACACTATTGCCTGGACCATGATCCTTTAAAATCAGTGAAAATACATCAGTAAAAACTCCACATAGGTAAATGACCACTGGCAATCTCTCTCAAACAAAAGGACACTCTCACAGCATTAAAATTCAGCCACAACTGCCTGTCTGCCCTTCTTAATCAGCCAGATGCAATGAACTGCACAGCTTTTTCTGAAAAAAAGAATAAAGTGCTAAAAGCATTTATGCAACCATGGAAACCAATGAAAGGTTTGAGAAAAAAATGAGTAGGTATTCAAGAACATTCTTCTCATAGCATTTTTGTCAGCTTGTGTTACAATACTATTGAAGACAACATTTTCTAATGCCAGAGATTAATTTATAACTGATAGAAACATTAAGGTCTACAAAGCCTTAGTTTGTCTGAATTTCCTCTCCTTCATTTTTAACTCCCTTTCACTTGATCCACAGAAAATATTGTATGTACCGAATGTGAATGCCAGTGAAACAGCCTAGACTCAGGATCAGAGCTATTACAACAGCAAAAATAAAGTGCTAATTGATGACCATTAAAGGCATAATTGTACCCAAAGAGCAGGTGGTTTCCATAGAGGGTTTTACACCTATTAACTAGGAGAATTCCAAAGAACTGATTACTTTACCTCTCGTTTTGTGCCATTTAGGTGAATTCTTTGAAGTAGTCGCCTTTCAGAATCTACCCAATACACTTGCTCTTCTATATAATGAAAATCCATAAGGGTTGATGGACCAGTATCAGCAACCAATCTTTCATGATTGGTCCCTTCAGTGTCAATCCTAAAGATGGCATTTCCATGGCTGAAAAGTAGGAATGGTGCTGGGTCTGATGTGGAGAAAACAAAATGAGACTAATTAATTGATAATCATTGCTTTTTTGCTGCCTTAAGCTCTCATCAGTAGTCAAACAGAAAGTTCAGGATTTAGTTGTCTTATTTCTTAATGATAACTTTCTAGGTGTACCACAGAGAGCAAATTAGATATAGATGTAATGGTCCTTTCACATTTAATGCTGAAAGATATGTCAAAAATATGAGTTAGGAAACTGGCACTGCAGTGGTTGTTACCACTAATCCCAAATCCTACAGCCCAGTCAGAGGTCAGAACAACTTCTGCATGCTTGCCAGCTGAGGTTGAAAGAAGTTTGCCATAGATGTGTCTCCAAGTTGAAGACCACTTCAAACTATTGTGCCATAGCAAGAATTTATCACAGAGACATAGCCTAGAGTCTCCCTTTAACTATCCAAAAAGGGAAATTGGAGATCCCAAGACAGGGCAGAAGTTGGAGACTGGGCAGGTTTCTTGTGATGCAGAAGGCTGAAGGCAAACAAAACACCTGTACTTACTTAGAACTCCTACAGCTCAAAAGCAACAACTTCCAGACAAAATCTGTATTCAGACTAAGTGAAGGTAAAAATATATCAGTAAGTTAACATAAAATATGTTAAAATGAAAGATCCTCCAATTATACCCCAAACTCTAGAAAACTGATTAAGGTTGAAAGTGATGAGCAGCTAGAATGGTTCGAATAGCCTTAATGCAGCCTTAAAACCAGGTGATAAATATGGAATTACAATTAGTAGGGCATAATGACTGGGGCTTCTGATCACACTACTCCTGTTTTATCAAGTCCTCTTTGTTATTTTTAGGGTATCACTATAAAGTACAGTTAAGATTGCCTAAGGAACCTTAATTACATTTCCAAACCACAAGGGTTTTCATTTAAGCAATTCAAGTATTGGGATTGTCAGTCAAGTGCATAGAGGAAATGAGCTTTTATGCAACCAACACATTTTACCTTTCCTTTTAAAAATAAACGTGTTTGTTGTTTTCTTTTTTATTTGTTTATATATATACATATTTGTGGGGATCGAGTCTATTCTTTAATTTACCACTAAAAAACCATGCAAAAAGTAAATCCCATTGTGTTAGTAATGGTGGAAGTTTATAATATGGTTGCCTGAAACAACAGATCCCGGCATATAAGTAGTACTCTAACCAAAGGACTTTGAAATGCAGTTATTGATAGAGATCCAACAGAATGACAGCTCTCAAGCCTATGTAATCAGTTGCTGAATTCTCCTGCAATGAAGAAACAACTTTCCATTTATCAGGAATGGATGCCATCAAAGATGCACTACAACCAGTTTCCTTACACATATACATTTAAAAATTAAAATGATTTTATTGACTAGGTTCCCATCTTCTTTCAACTAAATATCTTTACTACTAGCATGAACTCGAGGCTTTAAACTCAACAAAAAGCACTTCTATAAAATTTAGATAGATGCTTCACCTTCATCATAGTTGCAAGGTTGCTTAATTCTCCTTTTAAATCTCCTCTGACTGAGACAAATTTTGATTTCTCCAAGTGAAGAAAGCTCTGATGAGCACCCAAGATGTAGTTTTGTCTTGTTTGCAGGGAAGGTGGACAGCACACTGTTTCTACACTAACAGAATATTTTGTATCTCAGCTTTTAAAGCTATCACCCAATTATAGCAGCTGTTTATAGGATTTTAATTACTCCCTTTTACTGCTACTACTTGCACAGGGAAACGCCATGCGAGCATATTCGAACAATGAAGACTTGCTTCATATAAATGGTAAATGAATGGTGGAGTGTAGCCAGGCAGATCTATCTAAGAGAATTGACAGCTACTGCCTACATTTTTGCCAATTAGTTGACCAAGGTTATTTATACACTTTGGTTTTGTCCTTTCCACTCTCTGAGTTTCCTACCAGGTACCTGTGATTGAGGGCTCTAAATGGAACAGGAACTGAACAAATCTAACTTTTACTGCAGAGGCACCAGTCAGATTTGGGACTCAATTTTATCAGGGGTTTGATGACCGAGTAAACCATATGTGCACCAAAGATCTTCCTGTCTTTAAAATATGAAGCTATTTCACCTGGTGTATCCCCCACAGAAGGGTTTATACCTGACGTAAGGATTCCTCATCCATCACAGTAGCTCCATCCATCACTTTCTGTTGTTATTATAAATGTTGGTAATACCATGTTAAAAAGCTAAAGTACTACAATATGAAGGTGAGATTGTTCTTTGAAAGATACCTGTGCACAAATATCACTGTGTGATAGCAACATGTTTGTTTTCACTTCAGTTCAGAAGTGGAAAGATTGCTAAGGAGCTAGAGATTTTTAGGCAGGCCCACAAAAAATCCAGTTTGGGTCTTTGTGAGTCACATGTTGCTGGTAATTATGATGATTCTAAGGGCTGGACTGAAGTAATTGTGTTGGTGACAATTTGGGAGAGACACAGAATACTTTTGGTTATGTTCACGGTCCCAAAGACTACACACATAGGAACTCGCGTACATCTATTTCTTGGGTCAGAATGTGCCTTGTCCCATCCCATCTCTGCATTAGCTAAAGTCCCAGGTAAACACTAGTCAAAAAAAAGAAAACCTGAGGTCCTAGATAAGAAGGGAGCTGTCACATATCCCAGACAGGAACCAAAACCAGGCATTCAGGAAATCAAAGTGGAGAGGTCAGACATGAACTTCAGAGTACTCCCACCTCATAGCCTAGATGCAATATAGGGTTAAGCGAGTTAATAAAATCCAACTTAATTTTTTTTTCCTAGGGAGCTTCAGTTGAGGACAAAATGAAGGTTAATCAAAGGCTGTAACTGCAAATGTTTTCCTCTTACAAGAGATAAAATCTTTTAAATTCAAATGCATCTCCCACGTTTAAAAATCAATTTATACACTCAGTACAGAGGAAGGGACAGAAATAAATCACAGTAGTATTCAAGTTTTTTAACTGCCAATGGACGACACCAAAAATAAGGGCTTTCTGCTTAAAACTTTCATGCTGGAATGACATCAATGCCAATAGACTGAAAGAGGCAAAGGTAGCAAAATCTTGTGTACTGACATGTCTTCCTGGAAGTAGGATGGGATAAGAGAGTTAATAGTTTTGAGCCCGCAGAGAAGGCTAAATAGGAAGCAATTTTTTGGTTTATTTGTTTGTTTTCATATGTTCATTCATCTTTCCACCACCATAGTTTACATTATTCACCATCACTCTTCTGTGGCACCCACTTTTGGCCTTGCCACTTACCCACAGAGTAGCAGAGGCAGTTTTTTACATCAGCAAACCAGAGAACCCCAGTCACTGTCCAGTAGGGACCAGCAGGCATGGTTCACTTTGAATAGTAAGGCTAGCTAAATCTTTAAAGCCCTTTTTCAGTTATCAAAAAAGAAAACACCCTTACCGTTCACATAGCAAGACTGCTTGTCAATACCCAAGGAGTAGCCGGGCAAACAGGAGCAGATATACGACCCTGGAATATTGATACAGGTTTGGCCACAGGTTCCCAAACCACCTTCAAGGCACTCATCAATATCTGAAAAAGGTGTTTGAAAAAAGATCAGGAAAATTCAGCTAGCAAAAGCAGCAAAGAACAAGCAGAAAGAATACCTTTGAAATACTTATCTAATAATAAATTGTCACAAAATTTAATATCCCATCATTATAAAATGAGATGAGGATGGCTGTATTCCTTCATGCATTGGTTTCAGAATTATTGGGGGTTTTTTTAATTTATCCTTGTCACATTCACAGTGTATTTGGAAGGTGTTGGGTTTTTGTTTTGGGAGTGTTTTTGACTGTCAAGGGAAATTACCCTTCTCCCTAGTGTCTAGGCACTCTGGCCTCTAATTGCCCAAACACAGGGAACATGCTTGTCTTGATTTGTGTTATTATTTGCTATGCAAATGCTGCTTGCAGCTGCTTCCTTTTATCTTTATCTCTTTTTCAACAGTAATAATTTTGCCAGCAAATTAACAGACTTTTCAAAACAGCAAAGCAGCACTGAGTTCAACATTGAGCTCATTTTGGTTTGAGTCAAATCTCAGACATACAAAACACTAAAATTCCCACTATATTCTGACAATAACAAGCCCAAACCAAGACAACAAGCAAATTAATTAGAAACTAGGCTTTTAACTGGTAGGTTAGGCTAGAACCTTTAGGAATTGAAAGATATTTCATGTATTTATGCTGTATTATCAGGGCTTGAAGAAGTAACTATTAATTAAGCCCTAAATTAAGGAATCTATCAAAAATAAATTACCACTGAGGAACACAGTTTACATTAAGGGGAAAAGAAATTGATCCCTTTGGCAGTGCCATGGATAATTGTCCCACAAAATTGAGATAAATTTTAGTTCATGCCGAAAACAAATGCATCTGATAGTAACTTCCCAAGGTACTTGACATCTGGCAGTACCATATGCTGGTATATTTCTTGTATACTTTCCTGCTTCAACTACTGTGTGAGGGTTGCTCTGAGGAGCAGCTTTTTTCTCACTCAAGTTCCATTTGACGTCAGTAGCTGTTCTGGATTTTAGTATGTGACTTGGCACATGCAGGAATAAAGGAATCAACACATTTTGTTTTAAAGAGACACATTTGATTAAGTCACTAAAGGGCATGGATTCACAACCAAAACTAGGTCTGTGTGTGTCATGTGAGAATTCCCTTAGTTTAAAGAAAGGGCAGAAATGGCACCTTAACTACAAGGAACTGCAATTTAACCAACTCACAAAAGACTTTGATTTTCTCAGTAACTTAGGGAGAGCTAAGCAACCAGATCTCTGATATCCCATGGATTTGGGAACTTATATCCTTCAACTGCTTTAAGAAACTCTGTGTAGCAGAAGTGTTCAAAAGGGTTTCTTCTGTGTCCAAGTGTCAAAGTTGTTCAAAAACCATCTCAGTGGTTTACAGCCACCTAATGTGTCTGTACAGACTAGGGAAAGCTGCCGTGGTTTTCAGAGTTTTCCCATGAATTCATGTTCCGAATAGCAGATGAACCAATTTGACAACAAATGAAATGTAATCAGAGCACATGCAACTGATTTCTGTTTGACAGATTACAAAGGTAAAGCAGAAGCATTTTCAGCAATGTAATTCCATAAAGTACTCTAATTCTAGCCCAAAATCTTCTTCAAACAATCAGCTTTCAGGAGCATATTTTCTCACATGTACTAGGATTGTACATTCCATTCTCCACAGGATTAAAAGAGCAACTCCTCCAAATCCCCTCTAGGAAGGTTTGACTGGCTTAGAAGTGTGCTAATGGGCTACAGACATCATGGGCTCCAGGTCACCACTAAAACTAGATACTCCTGGCAAACACTGCCTGGATGTCACTGAAGCTAAAGGGCTCTTTGATAGCCCAAAACGGAGGGCTTTGGTGACCTCAGCTCCTTGTCCAGCTGCTGTCAGTGTTAGACATGAACACTGTTGTACTCTCTCTCTCCCTGATGCACTGGTTTTCAAATCAAGTAACTGACTGACTAAGCTGGACACTTGGCCTGATCCAGCCACCAGCACCACAGCAGGTGTGAGACTGTGTTGATAACGTTGTTTATGTTTGTCAATATACTTTTATGACAATAGTAGCTTGCTAAATTAACCTGATATTATTTCCCTATGGAAATCACAAATACAGGTGAAAAAGTCAACTTGTGTAGATATAGGATTGCTGAAGAGAGAGGTTGTTTGATTAAGCAACGTGAAGCACTGCTGAGCTATTGTTCAATCACAATAAAGAACACATTAAATAAGAATAAAAAAGATAGGCCTGACCTATAGATTGTATCTGGAAGACCACTTTCTCTGAGAAGGATTTGTGTTCATGCTAGACAGAAATCTGACCTTTTGGCATGCTACTGGGCAAGAAAATTCGAATCACAACACATAAAACATGGGAGAAATTAATGACTGTGAGGAAAAAGTTGTGTCTCTATGAGGCAGTGGTCAGACTATATATTGGCATGCTGTTTGTATTTCTCCGATAAAGGCTATTAAAGGGTCATGAAAAATTAGAAAATGTATACAACAAAGATCAAAAGCCTGATTTGAAGGTAAAGAAAAGTGCCTTTCTATGAGACAATTATAGAGCTCAGAATGCTTGGAAGAAAGATTGAGCACCACAAATTAACACCTTCACAAAGAAAAAGTAGCAGATTTTCTAAAAGATGCTATAATCATTTCCAGGAACAATTTAACAAAGGCTGATAGCTGGGAACTGAAGCCAGGCAATTCAAATTCAGACATTAAATTCACATTTTAACAGGAAGGGTGATTCATTAAGGGAATTAGCTACCAAGAAAAAGCCCTGAAGGCTTGAAAAACATCAGTGGATATTCTAAAGTCAAGGGCAGACTGGGAAGACATGCTTTAACCAAGCACAGGTTAGTGAGCAACATAACAAGGTAAAAAGACAATGACCTTTTATTCCAGGATGGATTTTCCAGCTTTATATGAGTGTACAAAAGTGACTCTCCAAGAATGAGCACACTGATTGATCAGGCTACAAGAATTTACACTGTTCTTGGAGAGAAAACTTCAGGGTTATGAGCCTGTCCATTTTTATCACCACCAAAATTCACACCGTAAAGCAAATCCCACACGTACGGAAAAGCAAGCCATAGCTCCAGATGAAGAGCAGCTCTCCTGGAAGAGCTGCCCAATAAAAGAGCAGGGGCACAGTGGCCCCAGGCAGCTCGGCCACTGGAGAGTGCCCTTCCAGTAGTAAGCAGGAAGAGCCTAGAGACACAGCGCTATTGAGAAACAGGCCACAGCACTGTGAATGCTTGGCGTTTATGGCATTAACAATGGAAGAGGATCCTATGCTTAACACCCTCTCTTCTTTGTTTAAATCACAAAAAAAAAAAAAAAATAAAAAAATCCAACTAAAAAACCAAATGCAAACCAATCAACCAACCAGTCAAACCACCAACCCCAAAACAAAACTAAACTAAACCAAAAAAATGGTTTTTAAGGTTTAGGAGAACTCGAACACAACCTGAACATCAGGTGTAACTAGCAGTGCCTTCATCTGCACTTTTAGTTCCACAGAGAAGCATGGAGTTGCATCCTGTTGTAGCTGCTTTACGTGTCCTGGCAACCACATCCCCCAGTGGGAACTTTACCCTGTGAAAGAAATCGGCTTAGTGAACACAAAAGCTGTCTGCAGTGCCCTGACAGCCAGCCCTGAAAGGAAGAATGAGGTTCTGCTTAGTTCTCAAAGACTTCTTTATGCAAAAAATGCCTTGAGAATCAGCAAAAACCATGAATCATGTCATCACGATGTTGGCAGCTCTCAATGACTTTGCATACAAATATACTACTTTATTGAGAGCCCTGAGAAAGGCTCTGGTTGCAGAAGGTTGAAGCATTAGTATGCCTGGCAGAGACACAGAGAAACCACAGTAAGCCAGAACTTGAATTTCATTATGGCCCTAAATACATACATTATATACATAAAGTATATGTGCAGATACATGCACTCAAATAAACTCATGCAAATTTAGTTCCTGTTGAATTGGACTGGTGATTAATTCAATCCGCTGTATCTATCCATCACCACGATCTTTTCAAAAAGGTTGGACACAAAATTTCATCTGGGTGACAATGAAAGCAGGCCCATTGATTTTATCTATTTTGTTTAGATCATCCAGCTCAAAGAATAAAAGATAGCTAGAAATGGAAAAAAACTCTCCAGCTCTCAGCAGGTCACAATTAAATAGATGATGCACAGTTCAGTGTCTTTTATCTCCAATTTTAAATGAGGATTAAAATAAAACTTGTTCACTCACAATTTTCGAGAGGATAGAGGTTATAAAATGCTCGCATACCATGGCAAGAAATACACTATGAATACAATGAGTTGGTTATCAACTCCTGGTGTCTTCCAGCCCAGAGCCACAGAGATGATCATATCATAGATATGACAGTAAGTGCAAAAATATGATTTCTCAAGTATAAAACAGAATCAAATTTAGAATTGAAATACAGTTTAGAAATCAGTTGTAGACGTCTTGAAAAGAAAGGGCAAAAAAGATACCCAGGAACTACAGTATGGGTTTTTTTCCTTTCTGAACTCAGATCTCAAGTGTTTGCCCACTAGAATGGAAAAAAAAAAATCTATCTTTGAAATAAATTCTATGTGAAATAAAGTCTATGTGTAAATTAGTAACTATGAAATGGACCTCTACTTCCTGGATCATGCAACTTTCGACATACTATTATTGGCTTGCCTTTCCAAGGTAAAGATCATGAGGCATCATCAAATGCTGTCATCCATCTCCCTTTAAAATCAGATTTCCAATTAGATACTAAAAAGTAGCCAGGGTTTTTTTAAACAGAATACAAAATTAATAACTGATATTTTACACTGAGCAAAACAATGAGGTTTTCAATATTAGTCACTGGCTTGGGACTCTTTAGGATTAAGCATCATGTGACGTGTGATGCCATTTCTGTCCTTTCTTGTAACTTTTGCCTCCTTCCTATTTTGATCCAAGTTTTTACAGCTCAAGATAATATTTTTCCACATTCAGTTATATCGACGTGAATGTGAATCTTCTCATTAATTGTTCGGTGGGTTCAGACCCATGCTCAAGAATTCCTGACTACTATTTGGTAAAAATATTTACAAGCATCTTTCCCCAAGACAGTATAAAAAGAAGTGAGCTAGCTGGAAGACAGCTGCTGAAAACAGGGAAAAACACACCTCGACTGCAGCTCTTCTGAAATACAGAGGCAAACAGTGGCATCTAATCAGGGTTACTCCTGTCACAACAGGGGTAGAAAACAGTTGCCTATTTTTCTTTGGTTCTTACTGCTTCTTATGAGATGCTTGCGAAGAAAGAAAGTAGAGCTGTGAGTTATTAAGGTTTTGGCATTTCATATTTCTCAAAGTGCCAACAAGAAGTTTTAACAGCATGTCTTCAGAAGGCCATATGGAGTGAAGCAAAGACAGGATTTAGATAATTAAGTAGAATTTAAAGACGTAAAACTAAGAGTAATAACTTAATGTTCCTCATCTCCAGCGCTCTGTGGTAGGAGAGAGGTGAACAAGAAGAAAGAAAAGAGTAAAGCTTGACACAGAGAAGGAAGCACCTGACCAAAAGAGTTACCTAGATAGCTGCAGTTGTCACCTTCAATTGCAGGCTGTAGCTCTGCAGGAATGTGCAGCATGTTAGCTCTGAAGAAGTGACAAGGGCTGAGCAGTTAATGTCAAAATTTGGTAGAGATGTGCTGAGTTTAAGAACCTATGATCAGGCAAAAGTTCGATAATGTGTGTTTTGTTTTGCCTTCTTCCAAGACTTTTTTACAATACTGTTGGGTATCTTAAAAATTACTGTCTTTCTTCATTTTTCAGACTTTGAAAAAGAGTATTTAAAGTCAGACCCGAAACCAAAGTATACCTCAAGTCTTGCATTATCCAGAAGATAATATATTTACCTAGGGTAGCCCAAGACTAATAGGCATTAATACCTGCTCTAAAATTTATAATGGAAGGGGCTATCTAGGGACTTCTTTAGATAAGCATGTGGAAAACATTTTCAGTCTTGAGTAGGGAAAACATCTATACACCGTGAAAGAATGAAAAATACTGATGTTAAAGTGTTGTTTCAGGAGGGCACAGGCAACCGATTCCAACAGGCATAGGCCCATCCCCTGGTGCACCATGTATGCTTACACTGTCAAATATGTTAGAAAACAAAGCTCTCCTGGGAACAGCTATGCACATGTTTTTTCTTTGTAGGAATAATAGCTCCTTTGTAGGCCAGACTACTTTTCTTCAGAGGTAGAAAGTTCTATATTTCCACTGGGGTCTAAGAAAGATGAGTTATTAAAAGTGCCTGAGTCCACAGTGCTCATATTATCTTGAAATAAGCTATTAATTCAAGATGGCATTTCAAAAATTGCAGAAGTACTTCCAATTCTACCATAACTTGTGAATACATTGATGCATTCATACATCAGACTAGTTTTGCTCTGACCTCGTGATCTCTTCTCCCATATATTCTTTCCTATAAGCCTTGTTGTTTTGAGAATAACAGCTCTTCAGAAAGGCCTCTTCTCTCTTGTCATACCAAGTCAGGATTCAAATAATCTCTCTTAAAATAACTGTATAAAATTATGTGAGACATTTAGGGTTAGATTTCTTTATACTTCCACAGGATGAGGAGGTCTTTGATCTTTGAATATCCATAGAAATAAAAGGAACTAATTAAGGAGTGAGATATTTAGCTATGTAAGAAGAACACGACCTAGGCCTTCGTCTGAAGTGGCAGTGTGGAAAACAGATCTAGAAAAGCCTACACGCATTCTGGCAAGTATCACTTGTAACAATTCACTAACAGAGAGCAGACACCTTCTCAATTCAGGGGAGTCCTTAAGGCTGGCATGTTGCCACCACAGCCTCAGATGATTGAGAACATTTTACAGTTGGTGCATCTATTACAGCTCGCCAGGAACGGTCACCAAGCCACGATTCAAGTTGCTGTCATTGTTCACAGCTCAGTGGTATGAATCACGTCTCCCACTCACCACTTTTATCCCCAGTATTACCTTCAAAGCCTGCCTCCAGCTTCCTGCCACTTGCTTCCACTGCACCCTCTGTCTCACGGCATTACTGAACTAGAATATCACGCATCCGGTCTTCTGGTCAGAACACCAGTTACGTATCCAATACACAGAGGAAAGAGCCAGGGAAATCCCTTACACCAGAGCATCCTTCAGTCTTACATTTCACGGCAAAATTTCACCTTTGCTTAATCCCCTGTAATCTCGTGGTCTATAACTAAAAATTAACCATAATGCATCTCATTTTTCACTTATTCTATGCCATATGGAATTGCTCAGAGTATGTCACAGTAATGCCAGCTCTTATGCAGACGGTTTCTTCTGCTACTATTTCTTGGAGAGTTTGCTGAGCTGCTGGCCAACCTGTTTCAGTGCTTTCTCAAGAGTCCTCCATTCATATAGCAGCTGATTTTCAACAAAAAAGACTTAATGCAGGGCAGGTTATGTCTTCATTGATGGAAGAGCAATATGCATCAATATGCAAAATATGTCCACTGGAAAAAAAAAAAGCCTTTGCAGCCTTTTGCATGTTAATATTTTGAGTGGGTTTTTGACTCATTAAACAACAGCCAAGCAATTCCCTTCATCTCAGTAGGATTCTCCCATTATAAGCAAGCTCTTAACTGGGCTGCTCAGTAATGCAGAAGCCATAACTAATGAACATCCTAACTAGCTCGTGGAAGCTAAGTACGTGTTAGCAGATAGTATGGATCTACAGGAGAGGCTGTGTAAAGCACAGCAGTTGCTAAGGATATGGCACACACACTGCATATATTTCAGGCTGAGGTTACAGAGAACCAGCTCTAGGCTGGTCCCATGGACCAAATGGCCGTCAACAGCAGAGAGGGAGGATGGTCTCCTACAGGGACACCCTCTGGTTTAGGTTAGCCTAAAGGGAATAGTTTGTGCACATTGAGAGCACTTTTCAATGTGAAGCAAGGATCGTAAGAGGTGGTAATATGGAGATTTATTTCAGAAGTATGCTTCTCATTTGAACGGAAGCATCAGGGTAGGAGCACTCTAGGTGTGTTTGACTCTCAGATAAACCTTCAATCAGGTTTACAATTTGTACACTAAACATGCCCAGCTCTTCCCCCCTCAATATGACAGCACTTAACATGCACACTTCTATTTTCTGTTTACGAGATGGTATTTCTTGGCAGAAAGCACAGAGGAAGCACTTGTTATTACATCACTAAAATAATGATAAGAACTGAGTCAGAGCCTCAGAAGCCCAAGGAATCCAAGGCAAAAGCATTAACTCCAAGTATGAGGTTTGTTTGCTTGAATCATTACAGCGGATTTCCTCATCTCCTTGCTGCAAAGCCCACAACTTCATTGGCTCTGGATTTCTTGAAACAATTGGACCTCATGGTAGCACGGGACAGAGAAGGGTTCTATCATCCTTTGTCTTAGACTTTGTAAAGAATTGGATCCTGCATTTTACATGCTCCAAATCACTGGAGGTGATTACAGTAATGTTAGTGTTGCACATTTCTCCCAGACCTCCCTACTACAGTATCAAGCAGTCCTGCAATTCGTGTGTTGTATGAAATACATTATTAATATGAGCACACACATCTACATGTAATAATAAGCATAAAAATAGGTTTTAGAGTTATCTAACCCACATCTAAGTATACTAATACATAATCATTAAAATACTCTTTATGTATATAGAAATTTTAAAAATATATCTATACTCAAACTTTACATATATTGAAGCATGAATACATGCATGCTCATGTACAGAAACTATGGAGAAACTAAAGCTATGGCAAGGAGTTTTGGTAACTAGAGAACATTTCTTATCTCTGAATGATCATATGAATATTTGTTCTGTTTTCTGATAGTTAAACTGACAGACGAGTGCAGGTTTCTGGGGGGAAAAGAAAAAGAAAAAAATTCTGTTCATTTTGAGATGCAACAGATATTGAGATGCTGATTCATCTGTTCTGCCAGTACAACACACAAGCAATCTGTAAAAAACTCTTTTAAAATTATAAAGCTAAATTAGGGGAATACAAATGCAGTTTTCTGGGAATGTTCAGCAACTTACCTATACAAGAAGAGTTTTCAGGCTTTAATCTGTATCCATTAGGACAGTTCCAGTGCTGCAGAGCTGAGAGGCTGACAAAACCAATTTTAAAAACCACTGGCAAAAAAGCAACGAGGAAGAGAAACATAATCTTGAGGGGGTTTTTGAGCTGTCACTAGAGGAAAAACTACCTTGTATTCAGTCATATCCAGGACAAGATGAGCAAGTATATTCCCAAAAGGTTTCTGCAATCTGCCACTTTAGACTCAGACATCTTATCACAATTTCAAGTTTTATCTTTGCCTTGCTTTTCTTGTCACTTTAGACCTTACTGTGTCTGACTACAACCTTGAAGAAATTCCTGGGAGATTTCTTCCCCACACACGTCAGGGCTTTTTTTTCTCTCTCTCTTTCCTTTCTTTTTTTTCTCTTTTGGAAGCCAAGTATGAAATGCCTGACACCCTTGCCACAAATTTAACACAGCTTAAAAGCAATGCTCATGAGGATCGCTGCAAATTTCGTTGCAACAAAGCTGCCATTTAAATCTTTAAAGTGGAGAATTCAGAAAACTCTTCACCACAGCTCTCAGTGGAGTGCAGGGAGCAAAATCTCCAGGTACCGTCCTTCTCCGAAACGCAGTTGTTTTTTACATTCAAACTTGGATGGACTCCTCTTTTCTTTTTAAAGCTCTGCTTGCCCCACCTCTTCTCTTTTTAGTACCACTTGAGTGAACCCTGTGTTTGCAAATAGTAATGTGGTCCGTTCCTTACTACAGGGAACTGAGCCAGCATGCAGATATCCAGCCACCCATAACAAATACAGTCTCTTTAGAAAAGCAACGCCTCCTGCTTGAGAAGTACCTGCAGCTTGCTAGCTAAGTTTTTTCCACAGAGATTGTAGCCAAATTTATTCAATTCCTGTTCAATCATGATTAGTTGCATGCATTTTAATATCATTGTGTGCTTTACCATCAGAAATAAATCTTGTCATCAAAACATTTCATGCAAAAAGCAGGGGGGAAAAGTCCCTCTGATTTCTCTCATATATTTTGACTGGAAATTCAAATCAGCTTAAGCTCGAGCTCAGATTCAGGGTATGTGTTTGGAATCTGGAAATTGAAACTACCTCTCTCAGGTCTGAATTTGGCCCTTATGCATTTCCAGGAAAATACCTGTTGTCAGACACTGGGGTAAGGTGTTCTGAGCCTGCATCACCCACAGATGTTGCAGTCATTTATATGCACACTGGTGCTGCACAAGGCTACTGTCTGCATGCAATGCTCTTTTACACCTGTTCCACTGAGGTATAAAAACTAGACAAATTCCAGGTGCATTAAGCTCATGATTCTTGAGAACTGAAAAAAAAAATCCCCTTTTTCCCAGTTTTTTAGCCTAGAGCAGCAAAGCTTTAGAGCACAAGTTTGTGCTTCTAAGATTTACTGAATTTTGAACTTGCTGAGATTTAAGCGTGTGTTTAAATGGTTGACTGTGCCAGGCTTTGTTGAGCTAACTACTGTGAGGCAATCCAGTTCTGTCACTTTTTTCTTTCCTTTGACTTTTCAAAAATTTATATCTGCAGTGCTGTGCTAGAATGAATACTAACACAACAGCTGGATACAGCAGCAGCATCAGAAGGTTACCTATAACTGTAATCTGTCTCTGGAAATTCTCCCTCTCCCCTCCCCATATTTGTTTGAATCGATAAGAGTCCATACTTGCACTGTCAGATAACAGGATTATAATCTGATTATAAATTGGGCCACTCTCCATTAAAAGTAACTGTTTCTTGATGTTTCTGTCTGTGTACAGGCACTTTCTGGTCTCTCAGTCTTCACTGCTACGGCCACTGCAAACTAATTAAATCCAGACTGACAAATGGCAGCCACATTTCCATATAGTCTGCTCAGAACCGAGTCTTTATCCCACTTGCTATGCTATAAAATACAATAACAGTAATGTAAATTATGCAGGGCTAGACTCATGCCAAAGAGCATTTGCTTCTCCAAATAGTCCCCAGGAATACAAAAGGGCGGACAATGTGAAAGCACAGTATAATGCCACCCCATCTAGGGTTACAGGATCCTGCCTAGGAACTGTGGTATGTTTCACATGAACCTCTTTTACTAATTCTACAGTCATCAGTTCCTCCTCACACAATTTTCTTCACTGTTCAAGCTTGGAGCAGGCAACCTAATCAGTTTAAAAGGAATGTGTCACTTCTTTGTGAGCAGCCACCAGCAGAGTGTTTGCCAGACCATGAGGGTGGCCATCCCAGCACATCCCTGACCTCTTCCAGGGCAGACTCAGACAAACTCACTGAAGGAGACAAAATGAATAAGCTCTCCCTTTCCTTTTAAAACCCAGAAGCAATTTCTGTCTTACATTCTTTTTGTCTCACATTTACACGTGTCTTTTCTGAACATCTCCCTCAATCTTCCCCTACTGCTGCATTTCCACACTTGCCTTTACCCAAAATACATTCAAAGGCACATCCCAGAATTTCTTCTTTTTTACCTCTAAATTAAAAATAAATACAGAACTGTCTGACATGCCAATACTACAATGACTTTTTCTTAAAGAAGAGAACCCTTCACTTCACCCAGGTAAAGAGCAGTTAATAAAGTTGTTAATTTTACCACCCTAGAAGTACAGGAATGGCTTAAAACCAGGAAGAAATGCATCTTAATAGAGGAATTGCTTTGTTTTTAAACCCTCAAACGTCAAATTTAACTTGGACCTGAACTAGCTACCAAACCCACAATATGATACGATATGATCTAGGCCAAAGGAGGTAAATAGCCATTTGAAAGTGGATAGAACCAATCACTTCCCCATATAACAAACTAGAAAGTGCTCAATAAAGTGTGAAAAGCATCAGCCTATGCCACACCTATACTTCTAAAACATACTATTTTTCACCAAGTGATTCAGCATACTGTTCACAGTAATTCCTTTACACCTGAAGTCATTTAACATTTCAGAAGTCATTAAAATAGGTTTCTGCAAAGCAAGCCATTGTGCTCACCTTCAGGTATTAAGTCCAGCAATCCACATTAGTCTGCCACTCATATGATAAGTCAGACAAAAATAGCTCAGCAGTTTCATTTGTAGGGCTCAATGTAGAATCAGTCCCAATGATCTTAAAATTATCCCAGTTCATCAAATGTGAAGAATTTAGTTGAATTTGACCTGCTGACTCAAGAGACTTATGACCTAACAGCAAATACACATTTTAGCCCTTTCTCTTGGAGTTCTCCCTATCTTGGTTGGCTTTGGAAGGCTTTTTTTTACCAAAGTTGGTAAAGATCAGCTAGCAATTCAGATACAGGGGGCTTCTTGGCAAACAGCTGCTCTAGTTCAAGGACAGTATATTCTGGCTGTTTCTAACCTCTGGAGGAAACAGTCCACCCTCAGCTTCCCAGTGCTTTCAGTATCTACATTGTATTAATAAGCACGCTGTTTAAATCATATATTGGCTTTTATTCCTGCTCAACACACATTACACTAGCTTGTCAGCAGTTGGACTTCTTTTTCTGTCAGCCTCTGAAAGTCTAATTCTGGCCTTTGGCATATTCTAATGTGGTTAAAGTTACATTTTATCATCATCATAATCCAAATTACCACCAACACAGGTTAATTATTAAAGGTGAGTTCACTGATATAGCATAGGAAATGTGTAGCAGCTATCTCTAGTACAAATAGCACAGAGCAGTGAGGAACATTCAGATCCCACAAAAAAGATTCCAGAATCTCTCCAATGGCCCCAGAAAATCTGCCAGTCCCTGGAACAAGCTGCTCATGCATGAGTCATTCTATCAGAAAATGTACTGCCACCAGAGAAGCAGTTGATTGACACAAGCAACTTTTGTGATGATTCTGGGGATTTCTGACAGTCTTAGGGATAAAACACCCCACAATTGCCTAAACCATGCCTTACACCTACTTGCCGAAGCCTGATCTCAGGGTCAGTGTGGGGTTAGCTGACTGATCACTATACTTTCTCCGACATGACAGTGCTTGGTTCAGTACTCTTAATGTCATTCAGCAGGTTCAGTCTGCATCATCTGTAATTCTGACAAAAGGGACATTATGCAATACTAAATTGACTGTCAGAGCAGGGAGAGGCACAGCATGAGAGACTAGCATATTCCAGTGATCTCTAAAAGTAGGAATGCCTGAAATCTCCTCCTGATGTATGATGGCCATTCTGGCTTTGTCCTCAAATATGTCACTCATCACTTCAACAATTTGGGCATTATATTTGGCTGGAAGGATGTTTTAATTAAATTTACTAATAAAATGAATTGAAGAGTGGGGCTTTAAATCATGAAAGCTTTTCGAAAACCAAGTGTTATTGTAAGTAATCTCTTTCCAGTTGTCTGTTGCACAGCAGAAATTATGACAAACATCCACTGTGGCTTTTTGGAAGTTTGAGTACTATAACTTTTCTGCTATGGTTACATTTTTTTCCTACTACAAACTGATCTTAAGCAAAAGAAAAAGCTTAAATAATCTGTGTTTAAAGCATACTGTTAATTATAGCCGATACTATCTTTTTAAAAGCAGTTTTACATTTAACATTTTAACAGACACCTTTCACCAGCTGCTATAGAGTAAATACATCAGCTAGACCACACTGGAATCCACAGAAGCATCCAGAAAGAAAGTTAAATATGCTCTCTCTCCTATCCAGACAGCCAGAACAAGAGTGAAACATTACTGACTTATGACATTTATCAATGATAGGTGACTACTTTAGGCCTCTATGTTAACAGACATAAAGGAGTAGTTAAAATAGCATATTGAACCAGTCAGTTGGCTCTCTGAAGTGAAAATAAAATTGAAGATAAAGCAAGTAATTTTTTACTATTAATAAGATCTATGCAGGTTGCTCTGTGAGAACATTTAAGAAAAGGTCTTAGTAACAGGTATGGCATTACTTCTCTAACAAAGTGAAGAAAGGTATCCTCTCTGTGTGTTTTATTATTTCCATCCCAAGGATAGCTCTGTTACCCCCCACAGCAAAATGATTTCTAGTACACCTACTAGAACAGCTGCTCTAACAGATCTCTCAGAACAAAGGCACTGCTGATATCTAATTTCACTCATTTTAAGAGTTCCTGAGCGCTCACCATTTACACTGATACCAGTAAGAGATCAGGAATTCATCTGTCAGTCCATATGTTCTTATTTGAAGTCCATATATCACAGATACTTCTTCTTTTACTCTTTTTGTCCCATAAATTCTGGCCTGGGAAGACGAATAATTAAATTTACTTAGTCAGCTTTTTCCTCCTCATTACAGACTTTCTCAGATATTTTATTCTTCTTAGGACTAGAGAATAAACAGCAGAGAACATTTTATGGTTTTGTTTTATGGCTGCTTTGCTGGCTATGTGGAACAGAATCACTGTACTTACCAATCCAGTTCACTTTACCCAATTAACCCCATTTCACCTGGTGCATCTATAACACCAGTTTGGCATATCTACACTAATCCATATCTGCATAAGCTTACATCTGTCTAGCACATCTCAAAGGCAGAATCAAACACAAGGGACAAAAAGTAGGAGCAGAAGTAGAAAGAGGCATTGTATAGTCAGCTCTCCACAGCAAAAGCACCTGAGGTGAATCCGAAATACTGGAACTACCAGAGGTGTTGCCAGTGCCCAGTACTGACTCTCCTGCAAGCAGGCTGCAGGATGCTCCCAGTTGCTGCCATACTCAAACAATCTGAAGGAGGCAGTGACATCCTGAGCATGTTGCAAGCCACCCCCTCTTTGAGGAAGTTTATTACTTTCCTGTACATAGCCATGCAGCTGGTGCCAGAGGGATTTGTCGGTGAATTGGAGGGCAATCAAGAGCAGGTGTAATAAAATAAGCTTCTAGCTGCTGGGAATGCTCAATTTTCCTACAACAAATAGAATAGATTCAAGAGATCTCCAGAAGCAACTTTGTCCTGATTATATTTGAGCATTGAGCATCTCCTGAAGTATTTGCTCAGAGCCCACTGAAAGTAAACTACCACTGGAAGTACAAGTTTTTGATGTAATGTCATTTCTTGTGTGAGACAATTTTACAGGTGCAATACAGAACTAAAGCAAAATAATATATGGTGGTCAGACCCTACCCACGGAGGCCAGACTGGGTTTCTTATACCATATTGGGAAGCAGTTGGCACAGAAAGTGGCAAGTGATCAGCAAGGCCTCTGCCATGCAGGAGGCAGCTTGACCTGACACTACCTCAGAGATCCTCACAGCTGCAGGCAGTGCAGTGCCAGAGCCTATCACAGACCCAAATGCCTCTGTGAGCATGATATCCCAGGATCTGGCACCCAAATCCTGCAGCTACCAAACACACCCTGCTTGAGGCCACAGCTGTCAATTCTCCATCTAAACAGGGACAAGGAGAGAAGAGAAGTGGGGGAAAAGGCTGAGGCATTAAAGACAAGCTAAAGCCCACATTATATTTAGCTTTTAGATAATGGTTCTGTACTTCAAAGCTTTGAATAGATCTCATCTTGCTGGTTGGAGTGTGAATATGGAAGCTCCAGGTCAGATTTAGCTGACAATGGAGATTGCAGAAAGGGGAGAAATAGTTTCTTGCAGCAGTCATTTCCCCTCTGGAGTCCTGTAAAACACTACTGCACTACAGGAATCAACCAAGATTAACTGCAGGGGTCAGAAATAGAATTTCTATGGTACTTTTGAAGAAATTGAAATTACCTAGCTAAGGCTTGGTCTCAGGGACTGGTCAGGCAAGTACTAAGAACTGAGTTAAGCATTAGGGACAAGGGAAAAAAAATCACTTTGCAATAGAACAGCATAAAAGTGATTGTGTAACCAACAAACAAACAGCAAATAAAATGCTCACTAAGACTCACACATTCTCACAGAATGTCTTCTTGGCTGCATACAAGCAATGTCTGTCTAGCTGAAGGGTGAATGAGCAGATTCCTGGAAGCTACAGCTACATCCTTTAGAGTTGCCAGCATGTATCCTGGTGTAGCCTTTGCTTTACACCAGGATAGGAAAAGCAACAAGCGAACTCAGTCACAGCTACACTTTAGAAAATAAAATGTCTGTGGATGCACAGAAAAATTCTGTGGATGCTATAACTACATGCAGAATATACTAAAAGGTTTCTTCATTCCACCTGCATCCCTGCCACAGGCTTCCTGAGTGATCTTGGCATACTGTGCGAAGGGATCAATACTTCCTTTTGCATGAAGAAAGGTCATTTAATTTAATAGCTGTTATAAAGTGCACTGAGACTCTTGGATGTAAGGTTGTACTTAAAATTGCAAAACAGTTGTTAACTTATTCCTGCCAAAATCCCAGAGAACAAATTAGGCCATAAAATACAAGATAATAGAGAAAATTAGTTTGGATTTGTGTATTAGTTATATCAGAAATGCAGTGCTGTTGCAAAGCACTGAAATCACTTGTTATTCTCAGAATGCAATATATGTTTATTTCTATGTGGAAAACCACAGTAAAAATACATTTCCTTCAAAGGAAATGTGTTAATATCTGTAGTGGTTTTATACCAAAAATCATTGCACTGTATTGCAGAAACTTTTCTTTTTCAAAGTGCAAGCTAAGTTTATAATACAATTCCTATTAGTGCTATGAGAGCATTTCTGAGAGCCAGTGCCCTATACACTATATTATAAAATGCTCCACACTCTCAAGTCACTTCACAAGTTACTAAACTGAAATTGTTATATTAATGAACACAGTATCTAACCCAAAATCACCATCTATAAGGTGCAACCCAGCTTATTCTAGCATCTTCGTTAATAAATAGAGTATTTCAGGGCCATTCCCTATAATATTACAAGTGGGTATTAGGACAAGATTCTGTAAAGGACCCCCCACTCAAATCCCCCTCAGCAATACACATGGAGAAGGTTTCGTGTTAACTCTTGGACAGTGCTTTGAAAATTAGCCATAGGTGCCCAGTTTCCCAAAAGGAAATAAGACTCCAGTAAGTGGAGAGGGGCACAGGAAATCTATTCTGGGAGCCTGTGTTTCCCGTGGTAAAGAGACTTCTCCATGTGCATGTTTGCATTTGGCTGCCTTATTTAGAACTCAACTGGCAGGCAAAGCAGGACGTGTCAGAAGAAGAAACCCAACCACCTGAAATATCTGGGGCAAATAGAAGATTTCTTATGCCATCTTTACATTGAGAGAGAGACTTAGAGAAGGACCTACCTTATGAGTGTTGGCACAGAAGTCAAAGACACACATTCCTGCATGCATTCCCAATGCTCACAGCCACTCACTGCTGCAAAACCTATGGACCAAGGGCAGGGACTCTCCTCAAATACTGCTGGATCACAGGCTTACCTCCATATTCCAGGATGAAACACTCAGAGTGACATCTCTTTGCTGTCAGACGTGAAGGAGAAACTGATCCTGAGCACAACTAATACCAAATTCCCATTGATTATACAAAAAACATTGGACCAGGCCTATCTTATGGAAGTGACAGGTTCGTGTCTTAACCATCAACACACCTAAAGAAGTACATTTCTATTTTATCCATCAGAAGTCCAAAAAGATTAGGTCCTCTGGTAAGAGCATATCACTATCATATGCTCTCCAGGGCCTACTAAAGTAATTTTTTTTAACATGTACAATTTAACTTAGGCCTGACACTGAGAAATAAGAAAAAATTGAAAAATATTTCTAATATTTTAGAAAATACTAGCAAGCATAACAGCAAAATAAGAGGACAATCTGATTAAGGCTTCAGGATATGGTTCTATATCATGCCCTTTTACACTTGTCCCAAACACAAATTGTCACTGAGTGAGCATATGACATGAACATTTCCCAATTAAAAGTCTACAGGAGGTTCCAGCAGCAAAAACTAGCTAGCAATTTGCATCAATATTCCTTTTCCTTTACTGCCAAAAACAGGCACCACTTCACTAATATCAATAAAGAAATAATATCTTCAAAAATTGTCAGTTATTAAAGATTCTTCAAGGCATACTGTTCTGTGGATCAAGTATTCAGCTACTACTAATGCTTGTGTAATAAGATGAAGAAGAGCAATCTATTAAGTGCAGAACAATTCGAGAGAGGAATGTGTTATAAGCATTTAATGCTCAGTGATTTGCCTGTACTGCTGCATGGCTATTGAGAACTCTTGCTAGAGCCGCACCCAAAATGAATAAATTACAACATTCATCTTTCACATCACTCTGGTTTCACCAGGACTCATCAGGTTAAACATATTGTGCAGACTAATGTACGAAGAAAAATACTGTCATATCTCAGCTTCATGTGTTTAATATAGATAGATTTACCATGAAAATTTACCATGAAAATTTACGTCCAAAATTGCCAGGAGTTCTCTTCACTAACCAACTGGACTTTTCATAGAAGTAATGAAGTACTGATTCAGTAGCTTGGGGGGGGGGGAAAAAGTCTTTTTGATGCAGCAAAGCTCTTGGCAGTCGGTGCTCAGGCAATGTTCTTAGGGCTTGAAGTAATACTCTGGAGATAGGAGTGGTGAACTCAAAGGAGTTTTCTGTGACCAGTTGAATTGCAGAGTTACCGAGAAGCAGCATTTCCATGAAACTAGAAAAAGTAGTCAGCCAACACTAAAGAAGGACTTGGTGTGCTACACTGGGAATGGCAGGCACTTTTCCTTTCTGCAGCATCATTACTTACACAGTGGATGTGCTAAAGTCTGTGATTGGCAACTTAATGGCAGCTGGAAGGGCCGTTTCTCATAAACTGCTGAACTTTGAGGATGATGGAACTGCTACGAAACACCTGCACATAAAAAAAGTTCTCTTGTACAAAAGTGGTAGGCAGAACACAGGTTGCTGATGGCTAGTAAGGCCAATTCAAAAAATCATGGAGAGTTTTCATTTGTCTGTGGTCATCAGTGATTACTTATCCATACCAGATTCATACAGCAACAAAAGGAGACCACTCAGTTGCACCTACACAGGCTCCTTTAACCTGCTGAAAATCTCAGTCATCTATAGTCTCCTCAGTAAACAGTTTTAGAGACTTTTTTGGTATAACATTTTTTGGGATATGTTCAAAGAACATTAGTAAGAGACACTTTGTCTATTGCTTTTTTCTCAATACTGCAAGTGGCTTCCCCGGTACCTGACACATTGCTGAAGTCATCAAGATGTGGAAGCATCTTCTGAATCTCTTGCATGTCCTAGCCTCTCACCAGACACTCCTGTTATTTATGCCTACTTATTCTTGGTGTCTGAATGATGCCTGAAACAATTTGTGACAGGATTCATCTCACTGTAAATGGAGCACCACCCCCCTAAATGTTGCATTACTGGCATTTGCTGAAATGGCTGTGGGCTCAGAAACATTGTCAAATGCCAGTTCCCAGGATATTGTCCATAAATCATCTAGAGCGTCTTTTCAGAACCTATTCCTATGTTTTCTCCCCAGCCCACACAAGGCTGGCATCATACAGTTCACAAAGAACTTGGCCTTTTGTGGAATTTAGTCCAAATAATCGTCAGAGGAAGAAATCTCATCATTTCAGCTATATTTTTAGGTGGTGACATTTGATTTCAACTTCCTCCAGGCTTGTCCCCCTGCCCTTTTGATGAATCACAAGTTATTTGTTCTGTAATGGGCTTCCTATACTTAAAGTATTGTCAGTTTGTTCTGCCCAGAATAATTACTGGGAAGGATCAGAAAGATATGCAGGGTATCTTTTGAGTATAAGAGATCCAATAAAAGTATGTCACTTACATTGCTTATTTTTCTTTTCAGTTTCAGTATTCTATTCTGTAAGACTGAAAATTATTCAGGCAGCACTGTCCAAATTCACTTCAGCTATCTTTCTAGCTGCCAGTTGTCGTCAAATACTGGTTTAGCTTTTTCCACTTAACATGTGGCCCATCTAATTTTTACAGTTCAGTTAGGCTCCACTGATGACAAATATGTCAATCTTGCAGTTCCTTTCCTACACAGACTCTTTTTCTTTCCTTCAGCCTGAGTCTAGGTTTTCTCCACCCACAAGTCTTGTTGCAAAGCCATTACCTCAGCTTCGGAATTGATATCAAATATAATGAAAAAATAATGTACAACAATACAGTCTTTTGTCTCCCCAGGTCAGATTTCTCTAAACTCTACTGAAGATCTTTCCTGGATCCATTATTGGAGCTGGAGAATTGTTACTATTCTTTCTCCTCTCAGTTCTTACCTGTGATTTTATAAGCCAAATGATCAGAGGATGAGGTCCTCCCACTCAGGGAACTGCGTACAGTTCAGCAGAGATTTTTTTGTTCTTCTTACTTTTTGTTCTTTACTTAATCTTCCTTTCTTTAGGAATCTCCTTCGCTTCTCATGCATACCCCTCCACCACAGCATTTTTGTTAGTTTAGAATCTGTGTTTGATGAGGTGCCAGTTTAGTGCTCAACTTCAAGGCAGACTTGCACATATATAGTTACACTAAAAATTCTTTTTTCATGTTTCAGCCATAGACTATCATTTATGTGTTCTGCTTGTACTAAGCACCTTTCTAAATGTTCATCGACTGATTCTGGGCTTTTCCAGTCTTTTATTTTAAAAAGAGCAATTGTTTACCATTATTTCTTTTCTTGGCACAACTTTTGGCTAATAACCCCTTAAAAGAATTTTCATGACCATTCTTCTAGTTTCTTTATGAAGGTCAATGAGCTTTAAGAATCGCCATTTTTTCTCTCATACCATTTCGTTCAGCTTTCATTTCTAAATCTCTGAATCTTCAGTAGTGAGAAATCAAAAACATAATCACCTTGTGACCAGCCAAACTTTTGTCTCATCCAGTCCACATTCAAGGCATTTTCTAGTCTTAAGTCATTGTCAAAGACACAAGAAAATGACAATTTTCTATCAATAGACAAGGGACTTTATTAGTTACCTCTCCTCATGATGTCCTGTTACAGTTTGAAAGAAATAGTTCATATAGCTACTGGACATAATGTCTATTCAATCATTTTGCCTGACCAGAACAAAGACCATTATTTTTCTGGCTTGCGAAAAATGTTTCTTTCATTGTTTTTGTGCTGATTACTCTATCCAAAGGGAATGTCAGCGCCTCTGTCACAGAGTAAAGAATTCTCAAGCAAGGAACAAATAAACAGCACTTTTGTGCATGAAAATATGCCTCTGTCATTCTAGAGAGTTCCTTTCCTACTGTTGAGAAATAATTTTGCACAATCTTCTACTGAAAAATGCTATGCTCAGATTTTAGGCTGAACTCAGAACAATTGACACAGAACTCCAGGAACAGAGTGCTTTGGAGATACTGATCCAGGCACAATAGCAAACACTACAATTGTCAGGTGTAGTGCCTAAGTTCATGTGGAAGTTAAGTCACAGAGGGAGTAACAGGAAAATATAAGAGTACAGTAAGCAGACAGCTACAGAGAATGCCAAATTAAATTCAGAATAATTGTCGCGGCCAGGGAGGATCCGGTGGCCAGCGCCAAGGTGCCGCAACCTTCCTAGACAG
>VZRN01011464.1:2522-35635 GCA_013397935.1 Dasyornis broadbenti
AAAAAAAAAAAAGTGCTCTTTAATGGGTGAGATGAAAGGCAGGTTGAGGAAGACATCGCAAACATGAAGAAGAGAGGAATAAAACTATACTCAGTGAGTGAATTTTAAAATGGTGCCAGGAAATGGCCATATCTAGAGGTTCTTTCTTTTCAGTGACACTTTCATAGAACAATATGTTTCTACTGAAGAAACATTCAACATTCCAGCCAACAAGCTATCCCTTACCCCAGAAAAAAACAAGATCTGGACACAATCTTAGTGAAAATAATGAAGACTTTTTTTAAACTTTTAGTATATGATAAATTATTTGATTCAATTGTTCAAACCTTTAAACTGTGCATAAATCAAAATTTCAAGCAGCAAAGAAAGAGTAAAAGTAATTGCAACATGATGCCCAGAATGGTGCCATCCCATGAAATCTAGGTGTTACTATTCATCTTCATAGAAAATGTAATTTACAAGTCGATACTCAAGTGATATGTATTTCTATTTCCAAGTGTGATAATATGTCCAATAAGAAAAACTTTATGATCCAAAATTTTCCAGCATTTGGTGACTATTTATAGAATAACCAGCATCACCTTATTGACTGACTGGATAGTTTTTCTACTTCAGGATGTTTTGATCACAGAAAAAATTAACAGCATAAATTCTGAGATTGCAGTTATACTTTACTTTAGAGAAAAATATAGATGAAACCATATGTTGTGGTTTAACCCCAGCTGGCAACCATAAAAAGTTATCTTGATAAATAAACTTTTGGGAATAGCAATGTGATTATAAAATGTATACATACATACATATGTGTAAATATACATGGATTTGTGTATTGCCACACACATATTTTCACCAATCGGCAAGAAAGTGTCTTGGTAAAAAAGACTATACCATTTAACATTACTGTTTATTAAGACTGCATTTGCAATGAAGACGATATTAAGATTAAAACAAAGGCAGCATGAAAATTACATACTTTATCAATTTAAACATGTCCTGTGTGGAAAAATCATGGGACAGTCTCATAACAAATTTGCAAACTCCTGCAGTTTATTGCAAATCTGGTAAGAAATAGTAATATATTAAAATACTCAAAGCTTGTATAAGTTAGGATTTTTGCAGACATTTAGATTTGTAAAATATGATCCCTACAACAAGTCAAAATTTTAAGCTCAAGGTGTGGAGTAAATTGTAATGAAAAGCTGTTTATTGGTAAAATATAGTACTTTAATAAAACATTACCATAACCCTTTTGTATCTAGCTATGCTGGAACAACCATGGGTAGCCTATGACAGGTGGAAATCACAAATAAAATGCAGCTTCCACATTGAATCTGGAGCTTCAATTTTCTAATTTTTCTTTTTCTGTGTCATTCGTCAGTGTACAATACTGCAAGTGTAGTCTTGTGCTACCTCTGAATGAGCAAGTACCACTGCATGACCAGCAGAACAACATCCTGAAGTATTAAGCCTGGATTTCAGGAAAAAAATTAAATCAAAGCTTGTCACAATGCTGCTGTACATGTACTTCAGCTGTCTAAGAGATCACTAAATTATAACTGCACAAAGGTAATCTCAGAGGTTTTCCCAATTTAAGAAAGATAAGGATTAGGAGTTATGTCATGGTTGTTCAAGCAAAATTGTGATGGAAGGCATAATAAGTTAATTTCATGCTAATGCAGTCATAAATTTGTCTATACTCAGTAAAAGTGCATATCTCACTCCTGGGAAAATTCTGGTCAGAAACAACAGGAAAAATTTTCACAATGAGAACAATTAGACATTGGAATAATCTCCCCATGTAAGTGATGGATTTCCCAGCATTGGACACTAAAGATTTGGCTGAACAGAGTGCTGGGCCATCTTCTCCAGACTGTGATTTTGCCAATACAGATTAGACTAGATGACACTTGAGGTATCCTTCCAGCCAAGTATTCTATGACTCCATGAATGCCACCAGGTTCAGCTCTGCCGGGACTCTGATCCTGTGCTCTGTTTCTCTGAACTGCTGGCATTCCCAGCGCAGGCTGCAGCCGTCTATCCGCACTCGCAGTCCCTCACATGCTGAAATAGCCAACACGCCTCGTTTTCAAGCCTGTATTTGTCAGGACTGCAGTCTCTGGACTCCACATTGAGAATCTGCCGTGTTCACCACAAGACATCACTGAAGTTCAGCATCTGCTCTCTCAGCAGCAATGACAAGGTTATTCTGTGGTCAGACTTCTCTCATTCAATTTATTCGAATCAATAGTATTTTAGAAAGGGCATAAAAGGAGAACAATTCCTAGAAGTTTCTGTATCACAGGCCCTGGCTCTTATGGGATGTTTGATCTCTCTTTTCCTTGCTGGAATGACAATGCTGTGGGATGCAAGCACTCCAGCAGATTTCTGAAGGAGAGAAGTATAGAGTGGACCAGCCCTGTGTGACACACAGCTGGCTCTGCTATTCACAGGCAAGAAATTACTGGCTGAGGAGATGGCAATCAATTGCAGTCTTGGCTGTAGTAACCTTGAAGCAGTGGAGCTCAGAATGCTAAGGGGAGTGACAAAAAGGTAGAACAAGAAAACTGACCCTGGACTTCAGGCAAGTATCCTTAAGTGTGTTCAGGAAACATCTTTCAACACTGCCTTCTCCCATGTTCTTGCACATGATTTAGGACACTAAAGGCTGGGTAGGCAAACAGCCAAGGGGTAAAAATTTAGTAGAATAATCGGGCTCAAAAGGCAGAAGTTAATGGATTGTGTCCATATTGGATGGAGAGTGATAACTAATAGAGAGCCAGAGAGGTCTAACCTAGGAAATGTTGTGCTTAATATGTCTAACAAGGGTCTGGAAAAGGCAGTGGAGTGTCCTCTCATCAACTTTGAAAATACTATCAGATTGAAGAGGCTAGTCCATGGGTTTCACAGCAGAGCTGTAGGAATGGGTTGACAGGAACTTTATGAAATTGAACAGGGCCAAATATATAGCCCTGCACATGAAACAGAAAAAATCCTGCAGTGGCAGAGGCTGGGGACAGACCAGCTGGAGAGCAACTCTGTGAAATAAGGCCCTGGGGTCTTGTCAGACAGCTGGGTGAAAATGAACTAACAGTATGTTCTGGCAGAAAATAAATCCAACAGCCTTCTGGGCTATATTAACATGAACAGAGTCATTAGTTCAAGGGGAGAGGTTTTGCTCCACCATTCACCACTTGTTAGACTGCACCTGGAGGACAGTGCCCAGTTTTGGCCCCCCAATATGAGATAGACAGTGACAAGCTGTAGCAAGTTCATCAAAGGGCCACCAAGGTAGGTGGAAGTTGGGAGTCTGTCCTGTTAGGCTTGGGGAAGAAAGGTCTTCTCCAAGCTAAAATGGAGAAACTGAAAAGAATTGCATAAACTGAATGGATGCCTCTCCCAGGTCCTGTGAGGAGGTTGTAGAAAAGACAGAGCTAGGGCTTGCACAGTGGTGCATGGCAGGTGTATAAGAGGCAAGGGGTGTAAGTTAAAATTAGGTTCATACTGAGTATAAGACAAACATTTTCTGCAGAAGCAACAAGCGGAAGCTTGGTTGCAAGCAGGTTAACCAGAGAAATTGTCCATCCCTGGAGGTTTTCAAGACCCAGTGGTATAAAATCCTGAGAACCTCGTCTGACCACAGAGGTCACCTTACTTTGGGCAGGAAGTTGGATTGGGAATATCCACAGACACCTTCTGCTCTAAATTATCACAAGGTCATATTCTATGACCCCATAAACCTAACACAAAAAACTGCTTATATGTCTGGGTCTGCATGAGCCTCCTACATAGTCACTCTTCCTCCCCTTGAATATGCTAGTGTATTTGAATTTCCTGTACTCTCTTTTTCAGGGCCTTTTGTCCTTTGTGTTAAACTAGACTGTGTTCCTCTTCCACATCTAGCTTTTCTTTTCATATAGAATCATCCTCTTTGATTTTTTCCTCCTGCTGGCATATCAAGCCTGATGCATATAAGCCCCAAGAAGAAAACATTGTTTCAGCAGTGGGGATTAACTACCACCCCTAGTGTCTTTATTTCTTGCAGGAGGTCTGCTTTATCTTACCATCTTAATTGGGGCTGCTAGCAATATGAAGTCCATAAAGATACATAAAATATTTTAAACTTTAAAATATTACAGTGGCCAAATATAGCATAATGCTATAGCTTCTCTTTCTAATCATTGACAATATCATTATACACGCCAACACCTGCAAAGATAACCTGATAAAATATGGGTGACCTGAATAAGTACTTCCTGACTGAACACTGCTCCATATAAGCAAGCCTTCCATTGTGCTTCTGAGTGCTGGGGAAATGAACTAAAAAAGGCATACAAAGAGAAAAAAACCTGGAAAAATCTTAATGTACAGCTATGAAATATGAACCGTGTGCTTCTACCTAAAAGAAGGAGCAGAAGTACAATTCTGCATGTAAGTAAGAAATTTGTTTAATTTGCATATTGCAAAATCTTCTTCATGAATGGCTCCTTAAAGACCTTAATTATACAGCAGTTACTGCTAAATACAAAATGGAAGCAGCTACCAATGTCTTTGAGAACAGGTAGAGAGATGCTATCAGTTGGACTTGTGCGTGGATCAGGGCATTGGAATTGTGAAAGGTCTGGATGGAATATCTTCTAAGGAGCATCTGAGGACCCTAGGTTTGTCTAGTTTGGAGAAAAGGATGGTGAGGGGTGACCTCAATACTCTGTGGTTTCCTGAGAAACCTCTCCTGGTGGAGAGGGAGACACTGCGCTCTTCTCCCTGGAATCCAGTGGCAGGAATGGTTCAAAGCTGCATCAGAGGAGTTTTGGACAGAGCAATAGGAAGCACTTCTTTACTGAGAGGGTGGTCAAACACAGGATGCCTAGAAAGGTGGCTTATACCTCAAGCCTGCCAGCATTTAAGAGGCATTTGGACGATGCCCTTAACACAATGAATTAACTTTTGGTCAGCCCTGACTTGGTCAGGAAGTTGAACAAGATGATCACTGTAGGTCCCTTCCAACAGGACTATTGTAGTGTGATGTAGTCTAATTTTGGTTTTGTCTGTCTTCACAATCAACTGGATTAAACTTTCTGACCAGACTGCATTTTTTATGATGCACTATATTTCTGTGGTGCCAGTGAATCATTGAACAGGCAGCGTGTTTGGGAACTGAGACCACAGGAGAAAATGGAGATACAAACCAAATCAGACATGCCTCCCATAAATCATTACAATGAAAAGAGTTTATTTTTTTTCAGCTAAGACTGGAGATTTTTAGGTCATCCATGCAATGAAAATTAGTGCCTCTCAAACCTCACCTCCTGCCCCTGCAAAGTGATTTTTGTTTTTATTTGCTTTAATAAATTGATTAGTGACCTCTGAGCTGTGCATGCAGTTAACATAATAAATAAAATTATGTTTTGAGCAATATACAGGTAAAGACAGTTTTGGTTCATTCTACCTTCCTTTTCCAAGAAAATTGTTTTCTAGCCTTTTCACTTTTACTGTGATTTGCTTCCTTTTAAAGAGACAGTGTGAGTAAATTAACAGTGCTCACTCACCATTTAAAAATGTGAGAGTGACTTGCACTGCTTTTGGTGCTGTTCTACTCAACTGTGCACAGTAATAGATACTTCATGGTACTTCACATAGATTTTGAGGAAATGATGTCTTTTGAAGCAGCAGCAACTGTACCAAATATGCTGAGGTTTGGCCTGCATGTGGGTTATGTTCGCTCTCTGTCATGAAAATGAAGGAACTGGTTGTCCCATTCCTTTGGCATGGGTGAGCAATGACACAATATTCACATCTTGAAACTCGAGCTCACACAGATCACTAATCTTAATTCTTAGGCACTTATAACTTTACCACATGATAAAACAAGAACAAAGGAGGAAAATTTTCTGCTGATAAACAACTGCTAAAATCTAAACCTATTTAAAGTTTACTGATAAAAGCAACAATAGTAGGCCAGCAACAGTATTTGTATTTCATGTATTTCAATCCATAAAGGGTGAAATCTGTTGTTTTATGAATATTAGCATTTAACATTATGAATAGTTCACAGCATGCCCATCTGGGCCTAACATTCTCTATATTTAAATATCATTCAGCAGTTATGAAACTGCGTGAAAATGTTCTCCTGCTGTTTCTTCAAATGCATTTATTTCTTGGTTCTTTTATTTATGTATTTAAATACCAGTAGTATAGCTCTACATTTTGTCTTATTAGACCTGGATATATTTGAAAAGTAGCTTCTTTTTGAGTACTCTTTGTCAATTTTTTTGAGATTCATAAAACTAACTAGCTGTTGTTTAAGTCTGACATTTTTAAAATGGTATGCATCTAGATCCCAGAATTTTACCAGCTCAGGATATATGATAGCCATCTCTTAAACAGACTGAAAGGAACCGGGCAGACTCTTCAAATCCAAAGGAGAAATTGTGATTACCCAGCCTGATTTTCTACACAAATGTCATTTAGTGATTTCACTTCAAGTGAGAATAAATCTCATAAGGAAAAAATTAGTCTTGATATTCATATTTTAAGCAATGAACTTCCAAGTGGTCTTTTGCAAACTTTTCCAGTAGTTAATTTCTCAGCTTTTAAATATGCAAAACTTTTGTGGGTTCAATTTCCAGACACTGGGCTCTGTTATAATTTGTTTTACTAGACTGGAAAACCTTCTTTTATCTCATAGCTGTTTCCTGTGGCAATACCAGGAGGGAAATTCAGAGAAGCTAACTTAGTCCACATGCATATCTAGATGCAAATCCTCTAGATTACTTCTTTTTGAACAGTCTTCCTCTGTGCCACCTCTCAACTCCTTGTGCATCCCCAGTGTATGTGCTGGCATGGCAGTGTGAGAAAGAGACAAAGCTTCAGTCACAGATCCAAACCAGCATAGCAGTATGAGCTCCTATGGAGAAAATTAACTCTCCCAGTCAAAACCAGTATAGCTAGGAATTGCCAGTGTTAATCAGATGATATTCTAGTAAATATAGACATAGAAAATATATAATTTATATTATATACAATATACCATATACCATATACCATATACAATATACAATAAATAATACATAATATATAATACATAATACATAATATATAATACATAAAACATAGTATATAACACATAACATATAATATATAATATACAATATATAATATATAATACATAATATATAATATATTNTATCATATATAATGTATCATATATAATATATGATATAGAGTATATAATATATAGTATGTGATATATATAAATATACATATATATATATATATACATATACCTTGTAGAAAGAGTGTATGATTTCCATAAACGATGATGAATGACTAGGAATAAAAGGGTAGGAAATGTGGCAACTGGGCACAGCGTCAAATGAAGTACAGCTAGCAAAGTGTGTAAAGGTTCATACGAAGAAAGATTTCTGTATTTAAACTATAAGTGGCAGTGAAACCAAAGAGAGGATGATCCAATACATATCAAGTAAGAAGGACTAATAACAGATTATGTGAAGATGATTGGGGAGGTCACTTTTTTTAAAAAAGGTCTGCTGTGTTACCATCAGTGGTGATAGATCAAAAAGTGGGAGCTAAATGTTAGGTTAGATATTAGTTAGATAAGTTAGATGACATCATCTCCTTTGGGTGTGACAATAGTTTGGCCAAGGAAAAGGATCCTGTGTTTATATTGCTCAAATACATGTGGCAGCAGTTGTGAGTACCAACCAATTAGGGGCTCATAGCTCTATACAGTAGCAGGTTTAAGAATGTGCTGATTAGCACTGCCCATGAATTAGGGGCAATTGCATGTAAAGTGCTGCCATGCTTCTTTGGCCTTTAAAAAAACACACTCAAATGAGTAGCTACCTTGGTCATAGTAGTAGTAACCTTTGAACGAATGTTTAGATGTAAATTAATTTATTTTCACTTAAATCTTTCCTAATGAGCCTAGTTAAATATGGTAAGAACTCTTACAAAAAGTAAAGAATATTTTGTATTCTATATCTAAAACTTTAAAATTGCAAGTTTTCAAATTCCAAAATCCAAAATAGATCAGGAAGAGTTTCTGTGCTGAGGTTGGTATTGTCCATTCAAACCCATAAAAGTGGCATTATTGTATGTAAGTATCATCTATATAAAGCAGCTCTCCGATTCAGAGCTGAAAAGGGAGGAACAGGAGGGGATTTTATTTTTAGAGAGTATATTATTGATCCAATTGATTTTAGAACAGCTTTCATAGCTTGGGAGAAGTCAGACAGTACTTAAGAGAATACTATTGCTAGCATTCATAGAATGATACAATGCTTTTTTTGATAAATTCCTGTTTAAAACTTTTAGACAAGGGTCCCTAAACTAACGTACCATGGCTTCTTTCAGATACTGTTCCTGCAACATTCCCCTCTATCCATAGCATTTTCTTCTTCCCTTTATTTCCTCCATGACTACTTCACTGCAATACCACTGTGTCCTTTTCTTTGCCCTTCTCTTCACCCAGTGCTTCTGGTGTTCCAGAATACATCCTTCTTCTGTGCCCATGCACTTTGCCAGATTTATGGTGATATCCATTTCTAAAGGTTTGCTACCTTTCAGCGTATGCAGTGTTATGCTCAAAATCTGGTAAATTGCACAGATGAGGCAAACCTTATATATAAATAAAGCCATTAATTTACTGTTTGTATTACGGAAATCTGAAGAATTTAGTCATTATTGTTCTAGACCTAACTGTTAAAGAAAGAATAAAAATGAAGTTAAAATTGTTTTACACATAGTTTTTGCCCCTATTCCTGGTGTTACGCTCACGTTTACCCTGCTCATCTGAGTCCTAATTTTGTGGGTTAAATCTATTAGGGTTGAGGGTTATTATGGAAAGCCAGTAGGATCTGGGCTTCTTTGCCAGGAGTAATGAAATATTAATGGTTTCTTCTTCCTCCAGTGGTCACTATGAGTCAATTTGATATGTCTGCTTAAATGTTTTTATGTCTTTCTCTTTATTCATTGGTTTGCAGACCACATTACCCCCAAACATAATACAGATGTTACCTTTTCTGTATGTTTGATACCACTTTGTTCTCCTTGTTATCCCTAAAACCAGTTTTGTCCAGCTCCATGTTTGCATCTCCATAACTTAGTGTGGGTCAGTTGCTCATAGCTGTGGGCTCCCTAGTGCCAAGGCTGTGCTCCATCTCTCATCATCCTACTCCCACATTGCTTCATGCCACATCCTATATCTTTAGTTCTCAGACTTCTGATCTCGTACACCATTTCTATATTACATAGAATAAATGCTTATTACTGTTATTGATATAAAACTATGATTGAACCACACAAAGATAAACAAAAGTGTTAGAGGAAAGTGTCAGACTCGATCCAACAATCTGAGAGAGGAAAGGCTGCAGCAGGTCCCTGCCCCAAGATCTAAAAAATAATGAGCTTGAAAATGTATTCCCACTTGGCACATGCACACTGAGATCAGGTACGCACCATGCATATATTTATCTGGCCACATAAGTAACAGAGAGACACTCAGAGCACTGACACAAACACAGCAGCAATGGTTTCAACCTGCTCCCGTCTCTGGCTGAGCAGGATGGAGATATGATAGCACGAGTATATATCACACCTCTCTGTGAATGTACAGTGTGAGTCCCTCAAGCAGCTGGCCTGTTACACCCAGCCTGACCAGTTGCTGTCCCCAGTGGCTACTGTTGCCAGTAAGGTGACATAGAGGTGACACTTCAGAGTCACTGGCTTTAGGCCACATGAGTCACAGTGGCACATCTGGAAGCTGAACTGCCATATTTTCAAGAGTACTTAAACTAGGTAGGTTAAAGGTGGCTCAAAGGTGTGAAAAATCTGAGTTGAAATTATACATCTCAGTTTCTGGTTGGATGCCGATATATGGAAAAAAAAGTTATACCCTGTTAGACTGATTCTATGAAATCTTGGGATATCACCTTGAAAATATAGGGACTGAGTAATTTGCCGGTATAGTATAATGCATAGCTTAATACTATTTGTCATAACCACTGCTCAGTCACAGGCAGGGGCAGTTTGTTTTACTCCTGCTTGGCTCTACATCTCCAAGCAGAGAGAAACATCAGGCCACAGAGTGAATTTTGTTACGCTGTCACAAGGAGAAACATTTCTACAGGGTGTAGGGAACAGAAATGGCTCAGTCTGGGCTTCTGGTTAGTAAGAGAAATGAGAGGCAATAAATTGTTTATAGAGTAGGAAAATCTGTTCTAATTTTCTATTCTATTTGTGGAAAAATATGCTACATTCTACCTTGTGGTGAAAAGGTGGGGATGGAGAGAAGTTAGAGGGAGGAGTTTTTCGTTTTTCCTTATTGCTTTTGAGAAAGTTCAATTATTCATTGCCCTTTGGAATACAAAACTGTAACTAAGCAAAATGGATTTGAGCAGGAAAATCTAAGAATCATTTACACTTCTTTTTTTGAACTGAAAAGCCCCAGTGTTCGTTTATGATGATATTATGAGCTGCAGTGAGGTTCTCAAACATCATTAATCACTACAGATGGCTACAAACCCATTAAATCTTTTAAGCACCTGTTTGCTTATCAAAGGCTCACATGGTAAGCTACCCTCTGGTTCACATAAGTACATTAGCTTTAGAACATATAATTACCTTACAATAACTGTACTTGTGCTAATTACCCGTCCCCTGAAAGACAAAAGTGAAACCTATTGAATAGTGGGGGTGGCTGGAATTTAAAAACAGAGCTTCTAGACTGAGCAGCAGAGCTGGATGACTTGTAAAATGTTTGTCTTATTTCTGGTAAGCCTGGTTCAATTCCACAGTGAGCACCCAAGTGAAATATCTTGGTTTTTGGGTTTTTTTGCCATCAATCACAAGAGAACACCACCAAACATAATTTATCACAATTTGTCTCTTTTGAAAAGAGCTTCAGGATAGAAATAGAATAAAGACCAAATTATTTCTCACTCAAATGTGATGCACTATCTTTGAGAACATGGTGTTAGACAGAAATTGCAGTCTCTTGTCATACTTCAAGATTTAACAGTATGAAGCTCTGTGCTACAGCACACACGAGAGTGCTCACTTTCCCAGAAGTATTTAGAGGAAAGAGTATTTATTCCCAAAGTAATAGCCTCCATGTTTGGGATGGTAGGGTTTATTCCACTCTGCAGAATGGTTAAATTAATTAAACAAACAGACAAACAAACAAAGATATCATCAGGTAAGTGTGGTGAGAGGGTTATTTCACTAAGATATTTCTGTGCCATATATGCTAACTTCCTAATAGAGGCACAGAAATATTCTTAAACTGTGTAAATCTATATAGTTTTTCCTATAGCTATACATATTTCTATAATCTGAGTGTAGCCCACAATTATCTGATGAGCTGCCCTAAATCCAGATCTAGTCTGAAGAACTGTATTCTGATGACACACTACAGAAAGAATGCCATGTGAGCAATCAGATGTCATCTTGACAATATTGAATACTGATCAGCTTTTCTTCATAAATGGTTTCCCAAATGTCTGTATACAGTCATTGTTCATATTTGCATATAATCCTATCAGAGAAAATGCACTAAAACTATGACTAGAACATTATCACAGTACCATGCTGTGAACTAGAAAAGCAGTAACTTCAAAACATACCTACCATAGCCATACCATAAGAACAACCCAAACCAAATTCCATTTATAAGCTTTGAATTGAGTTTGATCACAAAAAAAAAAAAAAAAAAAAAAAAAAAAAAAAAAAATTTGAAAAATTCTGCAGTAAGTTTCTGCTTTATTTCCTGAAATAGCTTTTCATGCCACAAGATTCAGAGGTTTCAAGACTGAGATATGGTCCCAATGCAATGATGTGCAGTCATTTTACTGAAGTTAATCAACAGAAATTTTAATAATGTCTGCAAAACCCAGAATTGTTTCAAAGGCAATTTTTATCTGCCCACCCTTGTCCTTATTTATCTGTATACTGTCTACTCCCATTTAATTTAGAATAAAATATGAATTGATTATCAAGATGCCAGTTTGTTCTAAAGGTTTTGATAAACATCATCATCAAAGAAGGTGAATTGTAAAAATCTCAAATATCTACTACAGGTTTATTTGCTGAAATGTGATTCTATTCAATCTGATAGAGATTAAAGATTTTACCAAAGGTTGATAGGAGTTTTCCAGAGTTCTGGGAAAGTGGCTGACTAAAATTTGTGCTGTGGAAGAGAATGTTTAAAGAGATAGATTGAGGTAAAAGATAGCTGTTGAAATAAAATTACTTTCAAACACATCTCAAAAAGGACTAAACTCTGCAGGAATACAAAAAATATAGATACCCTAATTATAAAACTTTCTTATTTCAATCCTGTAAATATTAGGTCCTAAAGAATCTCTGTTAAGAAGATTTTAAGCTCAGAGAATAGAAAAATAATTTATAAAGTCAAAGGGAGTTTGGGTGGAAGCTCAGTCCTTTGTATACTCTCCAGTCTCCTCTAGGCATTCAACATTAAAAAGTACATTCCTTTATATCCTTCAATTTCTTACTCTCAGACAGAATAAAATTAAGAGGTTTGATTAGCAACTGATGCATTCACCCTAGTAAATCAAAGGCTCTGCCTTAGAGGTAAAGCTTGTTCCCAAAAATCCATGGAAAAAATTGTTGTTTAATTATATGTATACCATAGTCTGACTTTGAAAAGTACTTGCAAGTGAAGGAAAGCTGTCTTTTCAACCCCTTAAATTGGTGTCAGTTCAACTAATGGGCCAGTTAATTAACTAATGGGTGTGAAACACAGACCTTCTCCAGAGGTAAAGCAGATTAAAAATACCACTTAATTGCCTAGTATGGATTGACACAGTTTTTGGTGAGACTGGCCCAAAGTTTCCACAAAATTTCTTGGAGTGAATTTCCTCTGTAGGAATATGAACAGGTACAAAAAAGGAGTAAATGGGAATGTAGTAATTCTTCTAAAATGTTAATGTGTTTCTTCTTAATTAAATGTCTGGTAAGAATAACAATTACTGTCAAATCTGATGACAATTAACCTAAGTTTTTAAAAAGAATTTTCTAAGAAGAGAAAACTGGCCTTTCTAAACCTCATAACCTGGCTGGAGATTTTTATACAGTAAAAAGTATATTATCTAGCATAAATTAGATATCAGAATTATCAGCCATGGTCTATGAAATTGATAATAATTCTTCTTCATCTTAAACTGCTTCGAACTGCAGTATTTGTGCAATAGTATGCAAGATTCTGAGTGCTGCCTCCTCATCCTGAGTCCAAAATGCATTATTACATTTTAAAAATAAGTTTTTTTCATGAGCTGACAATAGTCTACCAAGATTCAGTGAATACTCCCAAAATTTGCCATTGAGAGGAATATACCCAGTGCAAGTAGCTCAGTTTGCAAGCTGCAGTGCAAGAAGCAGATTGAGATGCAGGTTGAGTTCTGGGTGGGAGCCCAAGACAAGAGGCTGTGAATTGATTGTGTTTCTTCCACTCTAACTCTAGCATTCGTTTTCCAGCTGCATCTTTTTTTAGCTCATTCATATTACTTTCCTGCTGTTTTCAAGTGTTATTGCAATTATATTATGCAAGTGTCACTTTCCACCAACTTGAAAATTTGACACACACACACCTTTTTACATTCTCCAGGCTGATTTTGCAGACTCCTGGGCTGGTCACTCTAAAATTTTCATTGACTTCTTAAATTCCAGATGATGTGATAAAATCTGCGTGAAAATCATATTGCTTTAATAAAAAACTCAACTCAGTATCCACAAAGCCATTGTCTTGCAATGTACATCTTTTTAGATGATAGACTTAGACTTTTCAGTTTGAACTGGCTGCATTCTTCAGAATGCAAGCTTTTGTTGAAAACAAAACCATATTTCAAGCTCTCAGGTCTTCTGTGTTTTGGTAGTGTAGAATTAGGTGGTTTTATTTTAGAGGAGTGCATATGCTAAGGCCTGTTATGAATTCACTGTTCCCTCTTGTTTTGTCTTGGATGCAGAAAGTCCAGATTAATACCTTTGATAGTAGGTTTCAACCAAATAGCTCCTTAGCCGTTCTTATTTAAAAATTTTCTGACTGGTGTGATATTTGCTGGATTCAATAAAGATGTATTACTAAAACCTTTGAGGAGAGATTACCAAACATAATTCAGAATTTAAGAAGTTGTTTTTAAAAAGTTTCTCATCTGGTTTCAAGATAACCTTACAAATGTAAATCAGTCTCTAGGGCCTTTGTGGAAATTATAACAAGGCAGCCTAAAATAATGTCACCAAGACAAGTTAAACAATAACTCTTTTAACTGGCTTTCAAAAATCCCAGGTATTTGCTATCAGAAAGAAACAGTTTCCTGCAAAATTGTTAGAGACTTAAATTTTACATGGCCTGTAGAGATTACTCTACAAAATTATCCCGCTTGCTCCAGCAAGAGTTTTCCTATGAACTGATACCTGATTATCTCTTTGACCATGATAAAGAGCCTCTTGAATTCAGGCTTATGTAAAGTATTTGGTGGAATTTACAGTTCAGAACTCATCACACATTTTAATTATGGATGACAGCACTAACAGTACTGCATGGCAGCCTTTAAGAAAGATTTAAATATATAGCATATCGCTGCTAGTGATTGGAACATTTTCACCTTTTTGACATTTCAGTGAAATACACTGGTGAAAGCCCTAGTGTTCCATAAAGATAAAACTGTTTCCATGCAAATTTCATCTAAAAGGCTTTTTGTTCAAAGAAGAATGCTTTGTTGAGAAGAGTAGGATATAGCTTAGTGTCTGAATTACGCTCTTGAATGCTAAGAGTGTAGATTTACACCTCTGCATTAGGATGGAAAAGCTCTGCTGTGCCATAAATACAGCAGTGACCTACAGTTGGGATCAATGCACTTCCACCTGAGCAATCAGGTTGCAAAACCTGATAAATGTAAACAGTAGTAAAAGGCTAGCTTTAAAAGAATTTGTCTCTAGTTTAGGTAGATTTTCTTTCTAAAATGCTTTATTTTTTAATAATTCTGTTTGTTTGGGTTTGGGTATTTTTTTTAATTAAGTGTTGTCAAATGAAGACACCAGGTGTAAATGATTGATGAGATCTCAGATCCTCAAATATTGTAATGTTTCTACAACAAGAGTTATTGCAAGTAATGAATGTAAAAACACACATAAAATTCAGCTTGCTTTGTCATCCTTTTCCAATTCAGCTTCACCAAATCTAATAAACCAAAATTACAACTATTCCACAGCTGATTGAATAAAATGTTCATGTAATGAAAAAGTGTCCAGTCTTGTTCTGACTAAAGTCAGTGAAAGGTTTTAAGTCAAGGCTATAAAGTAAATGGAGAATATGTTTTTCAAAGTAGAGACTTATTGATAGGTGGAAATGAAAATGATGTCTCTGAAGTATGTAACTCATACCACCCCAAAATGCATTTGAAAAAAATATATATCTTGTCTTTTTAAAACATTTTTCTAGGCTATTTGATATGAAAAGACAGCAGATATAGTCCCTTCTGCAGAGAATTTTGATGAAGTACAGCAAATAGATAAAGTATTGTAACAGCGAAAGAAAAGGCTCAGGGGTCCTGATTCATTTCACCTATCTCCAGGCACTGCACTTAAAAGCATAGGTAATGGATGCTCCATGTGTACTCAGCAAGGAGAGAGAGGAATCTCCAGGGAGAGATTCAGATCCTAGACAAGGTATTTTCCTCTGGGGATGCCTCTCTTTCTCATCAGTATCATAAGTAAAGAACTGATGGCAACCAAAAGCCTAATTTAGGAATGTCTGCAGGTGCCTAAAGTCAGAGATGAAGAAGTTAATTCAGGATAGGAGATAATGGATATTCACTCAGACAAAAGTGCTGTACAGATGGAAATAAATAGCGATATTATTTATATTAAAAATCTTTGTCCAGGTTTATAACAATATGCCCAGAATCCCTGTGAAGGTAGGGGAAGGACTATGATTGTGACTGCCCTTTCCTTCCCCTCAAAGCTCAGGTTTCTACCATTGAATGATTCATTGGACATATGTGGTTGCTATGCTTTTTTTCCAAATTATTTATCTTTTCTCTTGCTTCTATCTCTCTGTTCCATATGATTTATTGCATCACTGGCTTCCCGGTATTGCTAATGCGGCTGGAAACATCCTAATTAAAGGACTGAGTCATGAACAGAAAAACAAAGTGGAAAGTGAAGGAGATTTTCTAGCCCCACATCCATAAACACTGTGGACAGGCAATTTCTTTACAAATATTTATACCATCACTCCCTGAATTTTCAAGAAGTAATTATTTTTCCTACTTTTGAATAGCTGTCCTTTCTTAGGAACCAGATTATCCTCAGGTATTAATTAATGAGGTAACACCAAAGATGGATAATTTTTCCTCTAGGTTTTTAAAATATATTTAAATACAAAGAGATTTGGGATGTTTCTTCTTTTTAAACATGTATTAGGAAAGCCCTAATGCTCACTGATTCATTATTTGCATTAGCCTTTAAATAAAATAAGATTCTCCATACGTTTCTCCTTTAACCCATGTGAAAACACACACACACGTACACATCTATATTACCCTAACAGGTAGATAGATTGCAGATTTAATATTCATATAATAAAATAATTCATGAAGATATTTATTACTTTAGAAACAGCAGTTTGTGGAAAATACTCTTTTGATGCTTTTTAATGGCTTAATTTTATGAGCATCTCTTGCCTTCACCTGTGCGTTACAGTGTGTTCTTACTGAGAAATGCATTTGGGACAACATATCACTTAAATAAGAAGAGTATGTAGAGAATTGATTTTATGTGGCTGTTGTAGCTGCAGAACCAGATTCATTCTAACACAACTAACCCCAAAATACATTCATCTAAAACCTGCAGTTGCCTCTTATTGCTAAAGGAGCACAGATTGTGGTAGAGAAAGATTATGGTAGACTATGCAGTTTTCTGCTTTCAAGTAGCCTAACCATTAATGCTTAATACAAACAACTAGTCAAAGAGATGAATAAAATAATAAAATAATAAATCTGCATTGGAATAGGAAACATATTTTAGTTTTCTATATTGCTTTCCTACTTTTTATTGTCAGCCAATTGCATACATTCATGTTTTGTGTATGGATGATACTCTAGTCTACCTATATATAAAGTTTTTGGTGACTTCTAGGTGTCATCTTTTTGGAATTTCACTTCCTACACAAAATAGAAGAGAACTGACAAGTCAGTAGAGAAAGTCATGGAGGAAAGAAGGAACTAGAAGGTGGAAAAAAACAAGAAAGAAAGAAAAAGGAGGATTATTGCAAAACACAAGACTATAGAAGGTTCTGAAAAACACAGGTGAAACTAGAGAAATATAAATCACTCAATGGTATAATAGAGCTTGTCTGTGTTTGGGAAGATTTATCCAAACTAAATTATAAAAATGAGAAAAACACTTTCTAAAAACATTGTCTCCACATTAAAATTCTTCTGATGAAGGGACAGACGTTTCTGTTTACAATAATCTCTTGCATAAAACGATAGCTCTGAGACCATTTCCTTTATTCATCTTTAAGAAAGAAGATTCTCAGCATCCTGTAACAGTTTTTGCTGGTTTTGCACTATTTTGGTTCTGTACATCTATCAATTGCCAGAAGGAAGGATAATGATGTGTTGAGATGATATTAGCTTCCCCTTATCCTGCTGCATTCCACTGAAAAACCAGAATAATCACATTTAAGGAAATACTTGATAGAAATTTAGTAGAATAAGCTTGAGTCTATTTCTCTGACCTGGCTTAAAACTCAGTACAGGAAATATAATATTTATCCCTCCAAATGGTGATTTACTTGTCAGATTTTGAATATAATCCATAGCTGAAGATTTGTTATCTGCCTGTCTTCATTTAACAGACTATGCTCTCTGCTATGGCTTTACAGAAGGTAGGAGCTTGTTGAATGAATTTATATGTGAGATAAATTTTCAAAAATTGATCCAGAATACTTAACTGATTTGGGTTTAGTTGCTAAAAAGCTACAATAATTTAATACTTTGACGCTGTAATTATTTTTAGCTCAAAGAATAGCTTCCTTGTACAGAAATAGGATTTTCATGAGATCTGTGCTGCATAAGATCTAGATTCGCCTCCTGGCGTAATCTCGCAGAACATTATGGACATGGGAATTGACTGGTTCTCTGTTTCCACAGATGTGCAGAGTTTGGCTGCAAGCAACTCCACCTGTGAGACACTATAGCTAGATAGAATCGTAGATAGAATCGTAGATAGATGGTTAGATACGGCTTGGTTGACAAAATCCCTTGGGAAGTGGTCCTGAAGGGCTGGGAGCTCAGCAGAACTGCTATTTTGGAATTCTGAGACAGGAGACTTTGGGCTGAGAAAGTGCCTTGGGAGGAAGTGCTAAAGGCCAAAGGACTCCAGGAAGCCTTGAAAATTTTCAAGAAGAAAATCTAAAAGCTGCAGGAGCAGGCTGTACCTGTGTGCCAAAAGATGATCTGACAGGGAAGAAGTCTGGCTAAACAAAGAGTTTTTGCTCAAACTCAGGAAAAAAAAAAGGACAGTGTATCTCCTTTAGAAGAAGGGGTAGGCAACTCAGGGCAACTAGCAGGATTTTATGAGCAGGGAGAAAATTAAAAGTACCAAAGCACAACTAGAACTTATTCTGGTTACTGTCATAAAAGACAATAAGAAGGTAATATTAATATTTTAGAAAAAAAAATGAGGGCAAAGGAGGATCTCCATCCTTCACTGGATGTGTGGGTGAACGTAGTGACAAAGAAGGAGGAAAAGGCTAAGGTACAAAATGGCTTTTTTGTCTCAGCATTTAACAGCAAGACCAGTTGCTCTGTATGTACCCACCTAATTGAGCAGGAAGGTACAGATAGGGAGCAGAATGAAAACCTCCATAACCTAAAGGGAAAAGGTCAGTGATATAATATGCTTCTTAGACACACACAGGTCTATGGGGCCAGACAGGATCCACCCAAGCATTGGGGAAGAGTTTCTGAAAAGCTGGTGGAAAAGCACCTTGGGTGCTGCTCAACAGCCAGCTGAACATGAGCCAGTGCATGCTCAGGTGGCCAAGAGGGCCAATGGCATCCTGGCCTGGATCAGCAGTAATGTGCTGAGTGACTGCCCCCCTATATTCAGCACTTGTCTAACCACACCCCACATCCTGTGTTCAGATTTGAGCCCTTCATGACAGGAAAGATATTGAGGTGCTGGAGCATGTCCAGAGAAGAGCAACAAAGTGAAGGGTCTGGAACACAAGTCCTATGAGGGGCAGCTGAAGGAGCTGGGGATGTTTAGCCTGAAGAAAAGGAGGCTCAGAGGGGAACTTGTTGTTCTCTACAACTGTCTGAAAAGAGATTTTGGCCAGGTGAGGATCAGTCTCTTCTGCCAAGTAGAAAGAGATAGGACAAGAGGAAATGGCCTCAAGTTCTAACAGGGAAATTTAGGTTGGATATTAGGAAAAATTTCTTCACTGAAAGGATTGTTAAGCATTGGAAGAGACTGCCCAGGGAAGTGGTTAGGTCATGATTCTTGAAGATTATTAAAAGATGTGTGGATGTGGTACTTAGGGATATATTTCAGTGGTGGACTTGGCAGTGCCGTGTTAATGGCTGGTCTTGATGATCTTAAAGGTCTTTTCTAAACTAAGTGATTCTATGGCTCTATGGTTCAATAGATAGATAGATATATAAAGGCACATTGACATTTCAGCAAAAGCTTGTCTTAAAGTACATAATCTAATCTGTGACTCAAAGAAGTAGCAAAACTGAAATGAAAGACTTTTCAAACCAGTTTTACTCTCTCCATGGACACAGACATTGACTGAAATGTGCATAGTCACTTGTTCTGAAAGCATAGGAGAACCACCTGCTCCCAGTGAAACTGTGGCATAAACTTCGAACACTAATAGAGTAGGAAATTAATATGAAATCAACTGAGCACTCCACATACATGAATGCATGTCTTTTTGTTGGTGCCTCAGGGTCTGCTGTCACATTCTTTCAGTCAACTGTTCACCTGCAAAGTGCTGTGTGCAGAGTCCAAGCTTTTTCAGATATTAATATTTGTCGAGACTGAAAAAATAACACTGGGTATGAGACTCAGATTATATACAGTAGAATCATAGGATTAAAACAAGTCATAACTTGCAACCATGTAACTAATGATTATCCAGCAGTAAAATATCTGCTATGTAGATAGAATTCCTACTGACCTTGCTGTGTGAACTTGTCTTATCCTGACATGACATTCCGGGGATGTGTTAGCATTTTAACAGCATTGTGAAATGCCACTGTAATATGGAAACTACGAACTTATTCCACAGTGAAATGATTTAACAGAATAGCAACAAAAATAAAAATATAGTCATAATGCTTGGCAAACTTGTACTCTCCAAAGGCAGGCCTCCAGGAGTTCTGCAGCACTCTAAATGATATCATAAATAAAGGTAATTATCCAAATGGTGTTGTAAAGCTAAGTCAGAGATGGTCTTGTGGAGAAGTTGCATGCAATTAAACTGGGGCAAAGCCTGTAGAATCATGTAGGAAAGAAATAAAATTTTTTCCTCAATTTTTAGGCTATTATTCTTTATTAAAATCTCTGCTACAGTGCAACAATTATATACAAAACTGGCCATTTGCTTTCAAAAACCAATTTTATTTTTTTAAGAGCATGAGATTTTTTTATGTTGCTGGAGTCTATGTTGCTGTCATAAAACACAACAGCACTATTTTTGAATGACAGCTAACTGATTCAAGGCAAAACCATAGCAAAGACAAAGCCATTCACAAAATCTGGCAGGTTAACAACAGTTTCTGACTTCTGTGAAAATAACAGACTTCCCTACTTGACTGCTATTTTATGCTGAAGAAGAGGAGCTGTGTCATATACCATGTATTCTCATGGTGAGAGCATGCTCTGTAAGGTTTCTAATTCAATTTTGTCCTTCATCTATTGCTTGAGGAGTGTAAGGAGGGTAAAAAATAACAAGAAATAATTCCTTTGCTGGTGGGACTTCTTGATGTTGTAATACGCTGGTGAACACAGATCTTCTTTCCCTTTCAGGTTCATACTGGAGACAGGAGTGGAAGGGTGATGTAAAAGAAATTTCCCTGGTGTCTGCAGTTACTATTGTGTGGTTTCTCTAAAGACCCTAAGCTAATGCAAGATGTGTGACTCCTAAGAGTGATGAAATTTGCTGGTCTGCATTTGCTCACTCCTGTTTTGGTAAGGAATATTCTTTAATTGTATATTTCCACACATAAAACTAAAGTTAGTCAAAATCCACCTGTAAATACTTCTTTATGTCTCCATTGTCTTGGAATTGTCTTCAAATAACATACTTGGAAACTGAAATACCATTAATTCTTCCTGCTTTACTGTCTTCATTCTTAGAACAGCTTTCAAAGATTACATAGGTTTCTTTGCTAGAACAGTTTCCATCACTTATCCTTAAAAAAAAAATGTATTCATCTTGGTTTGTGTTGATACTCATTGTTCTTTTTTCATTTTTAAATCCAGCCATCATTGAACCCCAGTATACTTAATCTCCTTTTTCCCTTTGTAGCTCTTTAGACCTTGAATTGAACTGAATGGAATAGACGAATTACTTGCAGGCATGATTCCCTTGGAAACAATGGAGTTACAAAAATTATGAGCTTGTCTTGATGAGAAATAATGGTTCACATGTGAGCATTGTTTTCCTAAGCACCTGCAACGCTGGTATAGTTAGAGAACAGCATATCGTCTCTAATGAGCAAAGTTCAGATTTATGTGATCACAGATAAAAAGGGGATACCATCAGCATAACTGCTCCGTGTCTGCCTCCAACTGCATAGGCAACAGTCTGCTGTCCCTGTAGGATGACTGGTTGGATGGTCTATGAAACAAACCCACATCACCCCACATTTCAGCCAACCTGAAATGAACCATCTCAAATCTTTTTACTCTGGTATTACATATTGAATATCGTGATGTTTCAGGAGCTGACACCTAAAATGTTTAGCAAACCTTGATATGGGTACTGACTCCATTAGAGAGGATAAACGGCTGTCCTGTTTAAATCTACTGTCACATATGTATACAAACTTTAAGGATTCTCTGTGGTTGCCAGTACCCCTTTATAGTTTACTTTTCTGCCAGATGCAGACCTATAGCATCTGTTAAGACACATTCTGTGTGGCACAGAACACTACATTTTGACAGCGATGATGATAATTGAATGCCATGTTTCCTATCATGTTTTTTTCTTTCTTGTTGGTTTTGAAACTGATGAAATTGGTTGACTTTATATGGGGTTACTTTGGATTGCATTACTCTTTTGGTTTTGGCTTCTTTTCCCTGCCAGCAGGGTTATCAATTGTGATAGCAGGCTAAGTAATAATTACTGGGATTTTTGAGAGCTATTAAACAGTTAGTGTCTGCCAAAAGTTACCATGCAGTAGTATCTTAGATACCAGACCATTTGACTGCACTTAGCATAGTATATCTCTCTGGGATTTTATGATGTGGTAACAGTTGGCAATTTGTGACTTACTGATAGTGACAATTGGGTGTATGAAACTGTAAGTCCATTTAACAACAGCATGCTTGTTACATATTATTCAGCAACATGAAATGAACACAGCTGTGAACTGGTAAACAATTCTTAAAAACAATTAAAAATGTGGAAGGTGACTTCTAAGAAAAATATGTAACTGTTGCTAAAATATAAAGACAGGGTAATATTTTGTGCAGCTTGAAAACTATTGTTTTCAAGAGTATTTGAGACTATATACTAGCTAAGGTCTTCATTATAAGCATGATTGAATGAATATTTTTTTAATTAATGATTTACATTCCAAGAAATTCAAATTTGGTCATCCAGAAACTCATCAGAAAACTCAGCAAGATTCTGCAGATAGTGTTGTCTGAGAAAAACCTATATAATTTTAGAAATACTAGAGTAGTCTGGACATTTTAAAAATGATAGTTATTACATATTAGGTATATAATATATATATTTCATATATTTATGTTGACCTGTATTATAAAGGTGAATTAGATTTACACTTCCATTTTAGTGCTCTTAATAAAATAGAATTGTTGTGGTAGTTACAGAGTGTACTTCAAGTACAGAAGAAACTCACCTTCAGGAGTAGTACAGAACAGGAAAGACCAGAATGGAAAAGAACAGACTTGATAGAATATAATAATTTCAGTTGGAAGGTACCTACAGAATACTAGATACAGAAGGTATCTCATCCAAGTGCCTGACCACTTCAGGGCTGACTAAAAGTTATTAGCAATAATTAATTAATTGTTAGTAGTGATTAATTAGTAATTAATACTGGTAGAGCATTTTTTCAGGACATTATCCAAATGCCTCGAACATTGAGTACACTTGCTAAATTCACTTTACCAATATAAGGAGGATTTTTTTCTTTCTGTACACTTGTATTGGGTCTGACTGAGGTAGAGTTCACAGCCCTCACAGTGCAGAGCTTTGCATTGGTAACTGGAAGTGTGTTGATAACACAACAGTGTTATGGCTACTGCTGAGCAGCGCTGTCCCTCTGACATTCCTTCCCCCATCAAGGGGATGGGGGTGGGCAAGATCCTGGGAGCGGACACAACCAGGCCAGCTGACCCAAATCAACCAAAGGGATATTCCACACCATATGAAGTCAGCTCAGATATAAAAGCTAAAGGAGAGAGGAGAAACGGGAGGCATTCATGATTCTTCAATGTTTGCCTTCCAGAGAAATCAATATGCGTGTTGAGGCACTGCTTCCCCGGAAGTGTCCGACCATTGCTTGCTGATGGGAAGTAGAGATTGACTTTTCCCTTCATTTATGCATGCGCAAAACTCTCGTTTCTTTCTTTTGCTGTAAATAAAATGCCTTAACTAACCCATTGGTGGTTCTCCATCTTATTCTCTCCCCTGTCCCACTGAGAAATGGAGTGATAGAGCGGCTTAGTGGGCAGCTGGCACCCAGCCAAAGTCAACCCAGAGAGAGACACGCAGCACCATTTTGAAAGAAAAGGAAGAGACCCATGCTTCCTAGAAAAAGACAATGATGCTAACTAGGAAGTCATTCTCCTGTGAGACCGTGGGGTCCATTCCCATGGGAGGCAGTTCTCCACCAACTCCTCCAGCATGATTCCAATCTCATGAACAGTGATCCTCCCATAACTGCTGCAACATAAGTTCCTCCCATGACCAGACAGTCCTCCCAAAACTACTGCAGCATGGGTCACTGTTCCACAGGGTGCAGTCCTCCAAGGACAGGTTGCTCCAGCCTGGAAGCAGGGGCCCCCTCTCTCCACCAGGTCTCCCACTGGACCACAACCTCCTCCAGGCATCCACCCACTCCAGCACCTTCCCCATGGGCTGCAGGTGGATCTCAGCATCCCCCGTGAATGCACAGCTGCTCCTCCATGGTACTCACCACAGACTGCAGAGGAATTTCTGCTCTAGTGCCTGGAGCACCTCCTCCCCCTCCTTCTCCACTAACCTTGGTGTGTCCATGGTGTTCCCTCACATGTTCTCACCTCCTCCATTTCTCTGGCTGGAATTAAAACTGCACCACCACCTTTGTTTTGATTTCTTCTTAAATATGTTGTCACAGAGGCATTACCGCTATCTCTAATTGGCTCAGCTTTGGCCAGCGTCATATCCATCCTCACAGCCATCAGGGATTGGCTCTGCTGGACATGGTGGAAGTTTCTGGCAGCCTCTCACAGAAGCCATCTCTGTGGCACCCCACTACCAAAAACCAGGCCATACAAAACCAACACAACACTTAATGTTACCTTATATGATTGGATTTAGTTTGAACAAATAGGAATTGGAATATTTTCTTTAAAGCAGCAAGGAGCAATTCCATGCCAGAAGAGCAGTCTCTTTACTTTCTGGAAGGCTTCAAGAGTTAGAGTTATTATGGAGTCAAAGTGAAGGCATGGATTTCATTTGCATGTCTGAATTTGAAAGATTAGTTATTTTGTCATCCTATTGTTATAACTATTGCATCATATACATATAAATAATTAAATATAATATAATATAATTAATATAATATAATGCAATGTAATGTAATGCAGTATAATATGATGATATTTACACAGACATTTCTATGCTGCCTGCTCCTGCTCAATCCCCTCTGGCTGGTACCTTATAGTGCTCTTTGGGAGATTTCTAAATGTGAAAAGTACAAGAGGGGACATAGTAAGAGACTGGTGCTGTTGAGAAACAGGGACGTAGCATTAAATCACAAAGAACAGAATCACCTCGGCCAAGTTTCATTTTTTATCACACAAGCAGGAGGATTGTGTTAAATATGTAAGCAAAGATTTCTGCAAAATCAGAAGTAGGGAGATCAGCCAAATACACAGATGAACGCATGGGCTGCCATAGCATTCGCAAAAAACCCAAATTACTAAAAGTCAAAATTATGCAAGGATTACACAATGATTAGTATTGATATGTTTATGAAATAATATTAATTGCTTAATTTTTTTAATCAATCCGAGCTGATAAATCTGAGGATTTTGCTTTGGGATTTAAAACAAGAAGCACTTCTTCATGTAATTTCTTATAATATTTAAGCCCATTGAGTAAGACTTTGTTATCAAAGTGCAGGCAGTATGCAGCTGCAGGGAAGACATGGCACAGGTAGATTAATTCATCTGTGTATTCTCCTGCATTTTTTTGGTCAGTTGTAAAGGACAAGGTGTATGCTAGCATAAGTTAGACTTTTTGGGTTGCCTGAATCCATTTCCTTGCAGAATCCTAAATTCATCAGTAATGACCAGAACTTTCACAAGGGTTTATATTGCAAATATCATCATGCAACCAAACATTCTGGAGAGTCTGAGAAGAGCATTCTGCTGCTTTCTCATTCATTTGCTTATGGGACAATACTCCCAGAGACAAGACAGACTTTGTAGTCATTCATTTCTACCAATCCAAGAATTAAATAGGAACCCACCTTGTCAGTGAACTTTCTAAATCACATGTGAAGATAATGTCAGTGCAGTATGAAATTTTTTGAAAGTCCAATATGGCAACATAATGCATTTTATTTCCATCTAGTTATTTTTCTGCTTTGGATTACTTGTATAAAATCTGTTCAAGGTCATATATATTTGGTGAGCTCAGTGAACAGTTCATTAAATTCATCCATTACAAAGTACAACATAAAATTGGGATTATTTTGCACTACTGGGTAGCTTTGTTAGGAACATGACCTGAACTATTTTAGGTCAAGGTTGAAAGTATCACCAAATGATAGTGGATAGACTTATTAGGCATTCTGGTCACATGTACTCTTCCATTTTTGATAACCTCAAAAATCTTGCCACACATACCTAAACACATTCTGTGAAGGAAAAATTCTTGCTGCATTACTGAATACTGTGCTCTCCTTAGGCCAAGCAGACCATATGTATATCATGATTCTACTAAAGCTCATTTTTAGAAATCATATTATACACCACTCAAAGTTGTATTTTATATTTTATGAAAATACTGATATATTTCTAACAATGTGGAACTGAATCATGTTTCCCCAGTGAAAACTTACACTAAATATGGACATCTGAAAGAAAAGACACAGACAAAAAGAAAAGACAAAAATAAGGGAGGACTACTTAAAGTTAGGTCTCTGTGTTACTTCTAAAGAGGAAGGTAAGCGCCATAATACCAGGGATTCAAATGCCTACTGTTTCCATATGAGATGTCTGGCAAGCAGAGCCCTGGTTAGAATCACGGGATCCATACGCAATGCACAGAAAAGTTTACAGGTGACAGAACTGTCCCCAGAGAAATGAGGCTGCTGAAAGCGGATCTGCTTACAGCCACCCAGCAGGGACATGCCGACAACAGGATGGAGTCTTGACTGTTGTCCGTATTTATGGCTTACTTGTCTAATGGTTGCATTTCCTTCTGATCCCTCTTTCAAAGGAATGCAGCTGAGCTTTTTCTTTTTTTTTCTGAAACCTCAGATGGACCTACACAGCAGGCAGTGAGTGGCAGTGATAGCTTCGCAAAGCTTGTACATTATACTTTACCAGTTGAAACACTATCCCAAAATAGGTGAGATCTAAGTTCATTTTCCCCTTCAGTTTGAAAGAATTGAACCTAACATTCCTCAGTGCCCTCCCCAGCAGGCTGCCCACAACCTCAGCATAGTGAGTCAGCAGCTCTCTTCAAAACTGTTAAGCTCTGCAGAGAAGTATGCACAACTTTCCCACTAAAAGAGGGAAACTGAAAATAGTGACAACTTTGTTCACAGATTACAGAAGGCACCCAGGAAGAGCCAGAATCTAGATGCTGCTGTCAGGTGTGTTTGGTTCGCATTTTACCCAATGATTGTCTCAAATTCCATGAAGTTACTGAGTCAATATTAGCTTGAGTGCTAAGTCCTTTGCTCGATGCTGAGGGAAGTAATGAGTGCTGTTATAAATGTCAACAAATAAATGATTAAATACTTGTATGAGAAATGAAACAAATAATTTTGTTGTTTTTTCTAGAGGGATCTGCACAGCTGTAACTTGGCTCAGTGTGTCTCTCTGACAAGATGCACTACTGCCTCTTTGATGATTCTTTGAAGAGTTCATGAAATTCTGTTATTATAAAACTTGCTTAAAGAGCAAAGTACAGTATATGTGATATTGTAGCACATACCATAGCCAAAGTAAAGGAAAAATCAAGAATATATTTTTACGCTTATTTTAAAAAGACTGTATTCTTCTCCATTCCATTCATAAAATCCAATAACACTGCAGATATTGATATAGTATAGAAAGAACAGAAATCCCAAAGAACATTCCAATTAAGAATATGTTATTTATATTTTATGGGCAAAAAGATTTATTTCCCCAAGCATATTGTTTTCTTTTATCTGTGTGCTTCCTTTAATCCTGTCAATAACCCAGTACGCAGCTGGTTTCTGCTCATAGATTTTTTGGAAGATAATAGAAATAAGCATGCACGGTAGATAGAACTATTCATGAGTAACATAAAAATACCTGCTGTTCATCAAGATTTCTGCTTGCTAATTAACTGGAAAAATTTGGCACGATATTTTCCTGGTATTTTTAACTGAAATAGTAGAATATATTAGCATGAAAAATAAAAATAACTTCTTAGTTAAAAGTATAATGAAATGCTAGATTTACATTTATGTTCTAAGGTGCACAAAATGTGTGCTTATTATTCATGGCTTGAAGGAGTATTTTAATATCTATATAATTTAAGTATAAAATTGATCAGCAAGTTGCAATATCTATCATGATGCTGGCCAAATTAAAATCTTTTGGGGCAGGAAAAAAACACCTAAATTTATATAGGTAATAAATGAGGAAGAAGCTGAACTGATTGGATGCACTTCAATTTCCGTATATGTTACATGATAGTTTGTAAAAAATGTCCCCTTTCTTCCTTGAAAGTTAAGAATCTCATTATGGGGTGAGCAACTGAGTAATACTTGAAAGGAATATTATAAGTAGGTTTCTCTGTCAATAAGAAGATTCATCAGCTGTAAGAAAAACTGTGAATATTTTTTCACTCTACTGGTCAAGACAGAATAATATGCCAATGTAATTTTCCTACTTTCCTGTGCTATTTTTGGACAATTGTATCTCTCTCCTTGTGTATTTAGATCCCTTTCCCTAAAAAATACCAGAAAAAGGATCACATCACAAATGGGAAGGAGATAAATCTGCTTAAATATGTGTCTGGCTGCATTCCATCCATACGGCTTCTCAAATGACTGAAGTAGTAAATACCAAGCTGGGATGCATGCAAAGTTATCTAATGATCCAGTTTTATAGCAGCTATATATACTGAAATCCCACTCAGATGAGTGTGTCTGGCTAGGGCCTCCGCAGATGGCCCTTTTGGGATTCAAATTCACCTCTCTTTTGCCTGTTTTTTTTCAGCATTGTACACTAGAAAATCTGGGACATTTGGCTTGAGGAAGGTTTTCCCATACAAATTAGAATACTTCTCAAAGTCACAATACCCTCCAACTCACGGTTCCTGTCAAATATTTTCTAATCGCAGACATTGCAAAGCTTTACAGTGAGCAATTCTTTTTTATTATAATTTCTAAGCATCAGGCTAATAGGTTTCAGAGTAACATACTGACAGTGTCTCAAGAGCACACATCCGAACATCTTATAACATGAAGTCTAATATGCTTATGAAAACATCCTATGGATTGTAGAAAGCTGTCTTGGAAGCCAGAAGCTCCTACCAGTCCATGCTCCATCACATAAGGAAGTTTGAATAGAGAGCTAACCTTTGTCATGGTGAATATGAAGCGGGTGACCAGAAGCTGACCTTGAAAATAGACAGTGTAATGATTTCTTGTTCTCTGAAGGTTTATCCACTAGAATACTGTTTGTTTAGTGTGATTATAAATGAGCTATTACCAATAAGTGAAGTCGGGTTTTGCTAAGTTATAGGGCAGTAAGTATGTCAGTTCAATGTAATTCAATAAAATTTAAGTCTTCAATGTATGCCTATTATTTTGGAAACCATAATAATTTTTAGATAGAGTGAAGCTTAGAGCAGAAACCAAAGGAACTACCTGCATTGGTCCTCTGGTATTTGGAGAAAAAAGAACTGCAAGATTATGACATTAAACAGAGGAAGTTGACAATCTGAAGTGTTGTTAAAGTCAAAATTTAAGGAAACAGAACAGAATGGAGCTGATTAAGCAAAATCCAGATTTGACACTGAAGTTTGCAACCATATTTCAACAATGTGACCATGAGCAGGTGTATATGTGGTCATCTGTTCCTAAATGTGAAGATTCTTTGAATCACTTAGGTTTAAAAGCACAGGAATGAACGTACTAAACTTTAAAAATACTAAGTACACATGGTAGTGACAAAACTGAATGATTTATTATTATATTAATTTCAGCCTGAACTGCTGCACCTTTTTACTTAGAAATACATTCTGATTTGATGTACAGCAGCAATTTTCTTTGCATGGAATTGGCTATTTGCCAGACAACTTTGTTTTTGAGTCCCAACTGGATTTTCATGTATGTGATACATGTTTGTTTACAAGAAGTGGTGGTCCAATGGTGCCAACTATTATAATGGATTGATTTGTTTAGATCTCAACTTCAACTCTAATGTTGACAAATATAGCCTAATTTGTAAATCCTTTGCTATTGAAAACTCTTTATATATGCTTGTTTCTTTTTGTTTCTTATCATATAAAATCAATAGTTCCACTTAAGAACAGGAAGATTTTCTTACATTTTTTGGAAAAACCTTTCAAATCTGTAATTTAAATAATTATTTTTTCCCTGAAAAATCAAGTCTGGTTTTGAAGTTACATGGCTGGTTTTGAAGTTATTCAACCTCAGAGTTTGACACACATATTTTTCCTTAAATTATTACTGTAGGAAAAAAAAAGCATGTTTTTAGTAAAATTTTTATTATTTGTATTTTATTAGTAATTATTTAACTAAATGTGAAAAATCAGTAATTTTAATCACAGAAAGATGAGTAAATGGGTAAGGGTATGTTCTCTAGTTTCTCTGAATGTGGGAACTTTTTCCTTTACATTTCACTGTAGACACATGTCTAGGAGTTTAGTTTAACATGAAGTTCTCAACAACAAGGTAGAATAAAAAAAAACAAACAAAAAACAGGGTTGGTAAATATGTCACGTTATTAAAAAAAAAGAAAAGGAAAAGATAGTTTTAATTTTTAAGTTTGAAGATTCCAGGTTCAGGCCAAAAAAATTAATAATTCCCTCTTTTTTAAAAGGTTATCAAATAAGAAAAATGCAGCAGAATTTAGCATTAAATTTAAGATAGCAGAAAGAAACATGTAGGGGGGGGAAAAAGCTTGTGTAGTATACCATGTGTGATTTAAGCAGTTAGGGAAACAAAACAAACGAAAATCTCAGAAAAATCCTAAAAGTAAATGATTTCCAATTGTGGGCAAAGATATTACCTCCTATATTTGTGATTCCACTTGCCAGCTAAATGGACTCCCATATGCTTTTTGTAAATGAGGAAATATTATCAGTCTGGAATTTCTATTTAAAAATCAAAAATGTTTGTTAACTTCTCAGACTAGAAGCATAAATTATTTAAATTCATATAATGTCTAAATTCCCAAATAACAGACAGTAAGACCAAAAAAAAGAAGTTGACTCTGCCACTTCAGACTGTGTTTATAACCTGTACCATACATGAAGGCCAGATCCCATACATACACAAGTATAGGTAACATTTTATTCAATCATTCCTCCAGCAGTGAGGATTATTGATTGTGTTAAGACAAAGCTTTTGTGTCAAAGGCTACCAAACCAGTTCTAATAAGTTTTTCTTTGCTTTGCTTTCCTTTATTCAGTTTGAGCTGCATACTTCAAGAAAGGCAGAAGCAGAGGTTTTATGACTGGTTTAGAAACTTCTGAAATAAGACATGCTGTAGAAGAAAGAGCAACACAACGTATATTTCAGTATCATGAACAGAGCTATTGCAACAAATATTTTAAAATTTGTAACAATTATTGCTACAGCTTGGAAACACACTTTCATGGTTTCATAAATTACTGTATCATTTTTGCATATTAATTGTTATAAAACAGGTTATGATGCCTGTTCTAATAACGAAACACTTCTACTGAATGAAATTGCAATTTAATGAAACCCGATTCCTTTAATGCTGTCATAAATGCATCAACTTTAACCTTTTCACAGATTTATAAAATGGTCTTGCAATAATAAAATGACCACACACATCATTGCAAAAATTTTCTAAGCTGGAAAAAGTTTCAGTTTTTTCAAGTATCATTCTGAAAAACTGGAATTTCTGATGTACTGTTGCGGAGAAGAAAGGCCTTGCAAAGTGAGGGCCTTGTTGCTCTTGTAAAATCCTCGCTCACTTCTGCTACTTCAGCTAACCAGAGAGCATTCTGAGAATGACTCAGCTAAACTAGAGGTGAAAAACAAGTTACATAACTGGAAAACAATTGTTAGAACCAGTAAGTGCTCACACTGTGGGGTTAGTGATTGGTTACACCTGAAGCATGTTCCTATCGTGGTTTATGGTGGTTGGTTAAACACCTTTGTTGTGCCTCACAAGTATGTAAACTCATAACAATGTAACAGTTTAAGAACCCTGGATTTTTACAATAAAATTTCTTCGCTTATCCCCATCTTGTGAAGTCCATGCCCTACAACCCCTGCTATTTACATGGGAAGAATACTCCAAATACAGTTCCCAGAATACAATAAAAATGTGTTTATGTGTTTTAAAGAATGCTCTTGATGTGTTACTCATCCATTTTAGCAAAGCTGCCCAGCCCTGGGAGTAGCTTTGGACTAGAATGATCCTTAAACTCAGTGTCTGACATCTCAATTATCCTCAGAGCCAGACTGAACTTGTTCTCGATTTAATATATAATCTGAATTTCAGTTAATTATAAAGCTTTTCTTTAGAGCACATGATGCTGCATTCTCCTAGGATGGATTTGTAGCCATCTTCTCTGTGTGAGCTGCTCTCACAAGGTGCTGGCAAAAATCAGTGGGTGGGTGGAGACCAAGGTGTTTCACTGAGGTAGATAAAGTCACCTCAGGGTGGTTTGGAGAGTGGGTTCAAAGTGCATGGAATGCCAGAGTCCACCTGCTCAGAGGCCTTAGGAGAAACAGGCTGCTGGCGTCTCTGTGTACTACAGACAGGAGTGCATTTGGAATCACGTGTGCACAGCAGAGGAGATTCTGACAAAATAGCTCATTACCAAAAAAATATGAGCTCCCTTTTCGTAAGTTGTTTAATGAATGTGTACTACATTGCATTGGGCACTGCAGTCTAAATTTTTCTATTGCTAATATAGAGAAGTCTAATAATTCATACTACCAAAACACTTTTTATTTTGTTTATTTTATTTAATATTTATTTTTATATGATGAAGCCAGCAATTGAGTAACCTTCTAACTACTAAATCCAGTTGAATTTAACAAGGCCCATGATCCTTTCACAATATTTTCATTTTCATTTACATATTATTTTCAGACTATTTTCATATTTCTAAATTTTTTATTTGGAATAAAATCCAAATTTCCTTTTTTTTTTTTTTTTTT
>VZRN01011464.1:44686-55933 GCA_013397935.1 Dasyornis broadbenti
TTTTTTTTTTTTTTTTGCTTGCTTTTTTCCCCCCTCTCTTTATCTTCATATCAAAACATGGTTAGGGCAGAATCATGATGGGGGCTCTGATATTTTCACTTGGTGAGGATTCTACCAGGCAGACTCAGCGCACATCTGCTTCCAGCATACATTTCCAGTTCAACTGGAAGCTAGGCACAAGACAGTAGGCTTGGGTCTGACGTGTACCATCCATACTCATTGCAACCAGGAAGAACTCAGAATCAGAATCTTCAGGAGGATTCTGTAGGTGAGTGTGTGACTTGAGGGTTTGAGCATTGCATACCCCACTTGTTGAACTCAGACATGAGGCCATACATCTTTTTCAGTCCCCCATCTATTGCTTTCTTCCTGATGGTTGGTCTTCCTGATACACAGGGAGACTTTGAGTTGGGAATATAACTTGCAACAGATGCACAATTGCTTACTCCAGACTCCTTTGTGTCCTCATTCTCCCTCTCTTATCCAAAGGCAGAGACAAGTCCAGGAAGGCAGTTACAGAAATGGTGCACATGAGAACCCTCAGCACATCTTAGTGTTGTGCTCTAGAAATAAAAAGGACAATGCAGATGTCTTTTCATGCATTCCCAAACCTGGAAAGCTGCTCTCAAGCTACTCAAGTACCTAGTTGGTTTCCTAGCACTAAGTATCTGAGTCACTTGCTTGGGGTTTCACAAACATGTCTTAAAATGTATGCACAAATTTTAAGGGGAAAGTATCAGATAGATCAAGAACAACTCTTCCTTGCTTGCTTAATGTGAAAAAAATTGTTTGTTTTGAAGTCATAACAAAGCACTGCTTGAGCTGTATTTGTTAAATTTATATGTTTTTTTTTTCCTTCAAGACAGTTTGAAATAGAAGGCAAGAAACTTTTGTAAAGCTGCTGAAACTTGCAGCATTTTTATTTTTAAAGATTCTGAATTATGTCTTTGATTTGCCCAAGTCCCTCATTTTATGTTTTTATTCAGTATCAGTTAAACCTTTTTTTTAGCACTTAGGCTGGGCCTGTCGTTGAGTTATAGGGCAACCAAAAAATCAAGGTAGTTAAATAGTTTGTGGGTCAAAACTTCTAACACTGGCTTCTGATTTTGTAGGATGTGGTCCTTCAATGTGTGCAAAAGAAAATGAAACCTTACTTCCTGACTTTAGCAAACTCAAAGCCCAAATCCTGAGCTTAAAATATATCTCTGGTTGATACACGGCTTTATAAAGTGAAATGTTAGTCAGATTTAACTTGCAGTGTGTCATACACAGCAAATACTGAATTTGTAGTTTAAAAAAGTTGAACATTTATGGGAAGTAAGACTGCACATTATTTTCACAGCCCTAACAACATTAGTTAGAATTCATACTTTAAAACATAAATTCAATAGTGAAAAAGTTGTGAGTTTTTTTCATGCATCTTGTTTTTATCTATGTTTACATCCCTTATAATCTGCTCTAAAGAAATACCCATGACAAAAAATGTGTAGATTTTTTCCAATTTGTAATAAATCCTCTGGGCTAAATTCTGATTTGGTTAAATCTTTGAGATTATTTTCGTTTTACCTAATTTTGCAGAGATTAAAATCTACTTTTGTGGACAAAAAGCATGTATTGCAATTCTAGCGTTACAATTTAAGAATCTACTTAAATGCAATGTTAAATCACATAAGTACCCAAGGGAATGGTTATGGATTTATTTTTAAATGTACATATAAGACAAACATCTTGGAAATTCTAAGGTGTTTTTATTCTATATTCATACAGCATGTATTTATCTGCCTGCTCAACAGTGTATCTTATCAATTTCACCAAGTGCAGAGCAGAAAACTAATGGAGAAATATTAGAAGCATCTCTATAGAGTGAAAATAAAAACAAAATAGCTTCTTAGATTATCTTACATTCTTTTCAATGTTACTGGAAGATAATGATACTTTTGTAATCTCTGTTTTAACACATAAATCAATCAATAAATAATGTTTTGTAATCACTTACAATTTGCTCAGATTTCTACCATAAGAAAATGCTCAGGAAATCTACATGAAAATAGATAATTTTTACAATACTGTAGTTGAATTCTTCCTGATTGTATTCTGAAATAGCCAGTGATATATATATGTATAAAATTTATTTTTCAGACATAATTAAAAATAACTTTTTCCTTTAGATTTTTAAAACAAAATTGTAGATATTTATACACCTTTTATTTTCTAAACTGGAAAAAAAAAAGCATTCAAGTAGAAAATGCTTGACAGGAAATTATTATTTGCACTGTGCTGAATACAAGAGAGGAGATGTCTGTGTGTGGGATGCAAGTGAAGACAGTTATAAAAGGAGTGCTACAAATAGAAATAAAACCCGTGTAGTATCACAGAAGTAAAAGGTTACTGTTTTTTAATGGTGTGAAGGAACTGGGATGAGTAAGAAATAAGAGCTTACAGGCAAAAGGGGAGAATGAAGGACAAGGGCAAAGCAAAGGCACTGGGCTGTGAGGCAGTTTGCCCAAAGGAAAGGTGTATACTGGTTCCTGTCCTTCTGTCCAGCTGCTGGATCCTCCAGAAGAAACAAAGAAAATGGAAGGAAATGTCATATGGAAGTACGAGAGGTACAGTCTGAAGAGGGGAAATATTCGAGTACTGTGAGTGACTTGTGTGACGTTATCAGAATACAAGACACAGTATCGTAAAGCTGGGACAAGTCCTGCAGATCGTTCAACTGTTTGTTCAGAGTCTGTGAGATCTCTCCTTACCCTATTTCCTCACAAGTAGCCATAGCTGTCTGCTGTCTGATAATGTCTTCTGGGGAAGGGAGGCATGGAGCCCTGTCTGCTCCAGAGAGTGCCAGTACCATTATATCTGCCTTGGCATATTTGTCACATACCCAACACGGGGTGAGAGACTGCAAAGACTGATCTCTCGAGACATTTGGGGGTTCGTTTGCGGTGGGGATTGGGGCAGGTGCACTGCTCCACACATCCCACCTCCCTAAAGCCAGTATTCCTGCCTGACAGTGGCTGCCGATCATGGGAATATCAGTCCATGCTCCACACCTGCCCCTGAAGCCTCTAACCAGCTCCTAAGAGGCCAAATGACCTGAAGTTCCACGTGGGGGAAGAGCCCAGGAAGGCTAAGAAGTATATAAAGCTGAACACAAGGCAAAAGCATCTTAATCCTACCTTCTTTAGGAATTTCTGTCTGGTGAACACTGGTGGAATTCTCGGAGTTGGTAGCTATATCTGCTCTTTTCTACAACTTTTCTGTATTTCTTGCTTTCTATGTCTTCTTTTATTTCCCTGTTCTCAGAATTTTTGAGTAACTTAAAATCAAAAGGGCTTAGAGTTTGCTAAGTTGAATGGGCTAAGCTAATGCTTTGTGAAAGTATTTCATGTTGATTGAATGCTGCTGTAAAGCTTTTTCCAAAGTTCTCTGATTTTCTAAAGTTGCCAGTAAAGTCTTTTTTTGTTGTTTTGACCTCTTGAGAATATCTTGGCAGTATTTCTCTCACACATCTAACTCACAGTATATGAACAACCATAAGCTCTTTTTAAAAGCCTTGTTGAGCCAGATGTTTGGGGCCTTACCCATGGAAGGAGCTTACACATTTCCACAAAAAAGTAAAATTCTAAAAAGAAAAGTAAGTGAATGACAGTGGCAGTAAATACCACACAATGCATGTTGCACTATTCTTGAATAGAAACTGTGGAAAATGCAAAATGCTGAAAGATAGGAAATTCAAAGTTAACATGCTCAGTCTATCCTTAAGTTACGAGCTGCTTAAATAATCACAGTATCATTACCATTAGGAGTGCCATGGGCAAATTCAATCAATCAAAGTCACAGAAAAGCTTTGAAACAATCTAATCAGTCCAAGGCTTCCACTGTAACATTTCCACCACATGGCTTCAAATGTAAATTTCCTTTCTATAAAGTAATATTCACTCCTGCTTTCGTCTTATAAAGCCTAAGGGGCAGGACAAAGAAAAAACTGTACTATTTGAAATACAGACTAATAAAGTATGTGGCTCTAACATCTTGACAGCCTAAGTATAATATAAGGGAGGAAAAAAGGGATGAAGATGTACAGTAGGTCTGCCTGGGAAATGTACACTATGGAATAAGTGGAGTAAAGTCAAAGGAAATAGAAGTCAAATTTCTGTTAGAGGTGGCTGGTGAATTTAAATCATATTTCTCTGAAGAAAAATTTTAAAAATAATTATTTTTATATTGCTATTTATGTATCATTGTTCCTTACCTGAAATTCAGTTTCTAAGCAATAGCTCTGAAAATTGGAATGTTATGAGAAAAGCCAAACTTAGGTATTTTTACTCAAAAACATGTAAATCACTGTGATTCCTCATAGAAACCTAAATCTTGTCAAGAAATTTGACCGATCACATAAAATGAAAAAAATTGCTTTTGGGAGATGTGGATTTGAGCTCAGCAGGTGGGTCTGCTGAATAAGAATGAAGGACAGATTCACCATTTGATTTGTAACACAGACAATTTAAAGCTTTGTTGAGGATTTAATTATCACTATTCTTGATCTTCTCCTTGGAGAATAAAACAGATGAAGCCTATATGAGTCTGATAAATTGTCCCTGAAGACAACAGGCAGAGTGCAGAGGGTTGGTTAATCTACAGAGTGCTTTACTTTGCTGTCTGTGTCCAAGATCATTCTGCCCTGAAAACACTGACCTCTCAACTGGTAGCCTTCTCAAAAGCTTTGCTTCAAATTTAACTTTTCTTATGGCACAAACTAGATATTGCTAGATTGGTAGAAATGTGACTGTGTTAACCATCTTTCCTGCTCTTAAAGTGTTTTTTGTAATTAAAATAATGAGACACAATTCATCACCAAATAACATTTCACGGTGTTTAACATGGAGATGAAATCTAGGAATTGAGAGACAGAGGACAATGTGGGTGAGAAAACCGAGAGATTAAAGCTGTGTGAAATAGAGGTAAGCAAATACCTCTGTTTCAAACGGAGTTTTTTCCACTATCTGAGGAAAAATGATATAACTAAGAATGACAGATGACAAAATATAAATTTTTATGGGTTTGGTTTCCTTTTTTTTTTATGAGCATTGCCAGATAGGTACTAAGAATTATATGTTAAAAATTCATTAACAGAGGAAAATGTGTTTTTCTTTGGCCAGGAGTCTCATCCAGGACTGCTGCATATCAGATGTTGCATAACAGTGAATTGTCAACATCTGTAGCTGCACTAAGCTGTTGTCTGTTGAGTGTGAGTATGAGCTTGTATTCACATCCAAATCAGAACTGCCAAACTTAAGCCTGAGCCCAGGCAACCTTGAGACAAGATTCAGGTCTTAGAGGGAAAGGACTCAGTTCAATACATCAGTTTTGGACATTGCGGTATGAACCTAGATGTAGTGTACTTTTCCAGTTGGTAGGAAATCATACTATGGCTTTTGAAATTCACTTTTGCTTGGATAACGCAAGTCAGGCAGAGCTTCTTGGTCACAATGGCCTCTGTCTTCACCACAGGCTGGTGTTCTTGAAGACCATTTGGGTGGCAGGCCCATCAGGACCAGGCTTGGATGTGCAGGTGGGTCTCAAAGCACTGTGGGATGATTCCCACTGGGCACTTGAGGAGCAGTTTGTTGCTCAACAACTCAATATGTCTTTGGTAAGAGCAAATCTCATGAGGTGCTGCAGTGCTGGACACATAGTAAAGAAGTTACATTGCCAGCAGCAAGGGGAATTTTCAAGGCAGCTGTGGCAGCTTGCAGGAAGATGTACCTTCAGTGGAATTGTGAAGAAACTGACTGTTTGGTATGCTTTTAGAATAGAATGAAAATAAAATAAAAGTCTTGAACAGTTTTGGACATGTTGTCCAGTCTGCCACCACATATTCCTCATGCCTTTGCAGGACTGTCCCATGACACTTGACAGCCAAGTCAGAAGTGGAGTGCCGTGCAGAAGGACAGAGCTGCAAAGGCAGAAAGGAGTTGTTACAGAGCTTATTAAAGGATGTAATACAGAAGCAGGTATATTATACAGCTTATGCAATTTATGAGTGCACAGATCCAGGATGGTAAGTATAGACAGACTTCTGTTTTATTAATTGAATGGATTATTTTTTATTTGTTAGCCCTTACCTCTGTGTAGAATTTTATTATTTTCTCAGGGAGAAACTATATGGTGTGACTATATCATGAACACTGCTCAGGTAGATTCTTTCATCCATCTTCATATGCAGACAACTGTGTAAAATTAAGTATCTCATTTTATTAGGGGTCTGATATTATTTTACCTTTTAATTTGTTTTATGAATTTTTCTTAAGTATGTATATTGTTATGCATTTGTTGGAGCACTGTCAGAAGCATAGTTTTCTATGCTTTGAATGCTTGTGGTGGTGGTATGTTTGTGTGGTCAAGATAAACACATTTCAGCCTGGCCATGCACCAGTAAAAACAGAAAATTACAGAGAGAAAAATAGGAAAAGCAAGTGTTCTGAAATAGGCTGATTAGAAAGTTTTAGTTATGGATATTCTAGTGAGAAAATACTGGCAAACACACACACACAAAATCAAACTTAAAGGAAAGATAATTTTGTCAAACAATGTTATTATTCTGTGGAATGCAGGATACCTGCCAGGACAGTAATGGTGTATGAAGAGAAAAAATATGAAAACAGAAAAGACTCTTACCTAAGAGAGTTTTCAGGCACAGCTAGCAGCTAGGAAGCTAAGAACTCTTTTTTATCCCCTCTGGATTTCCTCCTTCCAGTGAGGTTTCCAGTGTTGGTAAGTGTCAGAGTTGTGCTACAGAATTTGTGAATCAAGTGTCAGATGGAAGATAATAATTTTTATGTGTGTTGTGATCTGTTCGGTCTTTGCTACTCTCAATATTGATTTTCTATTATTTATTTTTCTGATTTTCCTTGGTTTTGAGATCTCTACTACAATTTTACTGACTCACCTTAGCTTTAAGTTTCTCCCCACTACTTTCCCTTCTCTCTTGTGTTTTTTCTTTCCTCTTTGGGGATTGCTTTCCATCACTGTGAGCCTATTTCAGTTCTTCCTCTCTGTTTTCTGCATTGCTTGTCTCCTTGCTCTATTTGTTTACTTGCAGGTCCTACGGATTTGAGGCTCCAAGCATGGAGCAGAGGAGGTGAAAGACTGCTAGAGCTAATTTCTTCTCTTCTTTATCTCTATTACTTTAGTAACTACTGGATTAGGAACTGCTATAATTAGGCATTAGACAGACATGTCCAGGATACTATGTAAAGTATTAAAATACTTTCTTGTTAAAGGAAACCATCAAGTCCTTTTCTAATTCCTACAAATTTCTTGTCTGCCTTCACCAGAGCTGTCACATTTTATAGATTATATCTAAGTGTCCCAGCCAGAACAAGGTTCTCATTTATTTTACATCTATTTTACATAATTTTACATAAAATTTCACTTTTGCATATAATTTGCTATATCAGGTATAATCTCCTATGTCTTTAATTCTGTGCCCAAAGGTTTATTAAGAGAAAAAGATACCCTTAATGTCATTCATTATTCAGAATCCCATTATGACACCCACTATTGGTAGTGGTGCCTCTGTTGTGTGAGAGCTAAAATCAGCAATGACACTTTCCTTGTCAGTAGTACTTGACTGCTGGGCTGAAGCTTTCTTAAAAGAGAGCTTGATCTAACTTACTTGCAATGCAGGTCAGGATAAAAGACAGATTTACCACTGTGCTGCAAACCTTGTTCTTATGCATGATTATTTTCTTTTAATTTTATTGTTCGTATTTTATTTGAATAAAGCCTGTATTCCAGAAAGAGAATGAGTTCCCTGATGCCCGAGTATCTAGGAAAAGTGTCACTGAAATCAGTGGGGTTTATGCCACCCAACTCATGGCCAGACAACTTAGAACATAATGAGACTTCAGGTGTTTATTTTCCTCCTCTGCCCCATCTCCCTCAGAAGCAGACAGTGCATAGATGCACATTAAGAATTAAGAGATATAAATTACATCAGCCAGTGACTTTTTATTCATCTAGGTGACAATACAGCTGCAAGGTGTTTAGATCAATAAAAACAATCAATTAAACGACTAAGATATCACAGATGGCCAGATCAATTAAGGGCAATCAATTAAATATCTAAGGGATCACAGGTGGGATGGATAAATTAATAGTGCAAATAAATCAAATATTCAGGATGCTCAGGAGGAATATAACCTGAGAAGATAATCATGGAGTAAGTGTCAGTGGGTGTAGTGTTTGGAGTGATGACTGTGTGGAATCTGGTGCATTTGTGGGAGTGTTGTGCTCGCTGCTCTGCTCCACAGAGTTATTACTTCTACATTTTTGCTATGCTATCATTCAGCTCTCCTGCCAGTCTTAGATATGTTGCTGTTGAGTTTTGCCCTTGGTGAGGTTTTAACTTTGAAAACCTGTAGATATGGAGAACTGCAATATCAGTCTACACAGACTATGTGATTTTATAATAAATGGTAGAATAAACCTTTAGCAAAAATAACTTTATTTTGTTTTAAGTTCCCTCTCATGGAATCTAATTAATCAAGTGGAATTGTCTGCTTTCACTGTAAATCTACACACTGGCTTTGTTTGTGTGTAGGGCTGTGTTTATGTACAGATAACTCTAAAATGCAAGAACATTGTCTGGATTATGTGAGAGGTGATGTCCCTCTGAGGTCACTCATGCATAATTCAGCTCATAATTCATCATTCTAGTACAGAGGTCATAGTTCTGCAAACCCAATAATTTTAAATGGAAAAGTATGGCTTGATTTTTGTTTTTGAAGAACTTGTATTCTTTCACAAATCTTATATTCCCTTCCTCACCCGCAGCACTCCAAATGTAACTTTTGCAATAACTTCAGTTTCTGAGTTTCACCCTTTCTGGTTTTCTTTAAATATCTGTGCAGAATTGTAACTTTACCTTTCCAGATGTATTATACTGGAGTATTTGAATACTACTTCAGTAAAAGATGATCCAATTGAGATAAAGCAGTGACATATTGCCCTACTGAATTTAAAAGTTCAGAAAAGATAAATTTTGTGCTTGCTCTCTCATTTCCTTTTACATTGACTGAAGAAATACTTTTATAAAATAGCTCTATACTTTTCTTCTAAATACCTATATCTACTATAAGAAATCTTTTCTGGATAGTGTTAAAGATAATTGCTAAGGTACAATGATAAACCTCTTGCAGTCCTGCTCTGGACTTGTCTAATCTGACTTTTTGCCATTTATTTAACAGTAGTTATATAGCCTTGACATTTTCAAAGCTCTATACAAGCACAAACTAATTAATCTTTAGTTTGCCTTTGAGGTAGGTGAGTCAGTATTCTCTCTTCTTTCACAGATATTACAGTCAGAGCAGAGGAAGTACATGAATAGCCTGAAGTCCTACAGAAAATTGGTGTCAAACCCAGCATTTTAACTTGGGCCTTCTTGCAAGAGTGGGTGCTTAACCCTGGAATGTTTCCACTTTCCCAAGGCAACTCTCCGTGTGCTGGGTTATATTTGCATTATTGACTGAAATAACTAATCTGATCACAGAGAGAAATTCTGCAGCAGGTTTCCCACAGTATCTGTCATGCACTTTTAAAGGGGCACTAAAGATAATACTTGTACGAAAGCCCTCTTCAGATGCTGGGTTTGTACACTAGATGTTATCACTTGCTTGTGTACAGAATTCAACCCAAAATCTGCATTCTCCTCATTCCAACAGACTGGGAGATAAAGGAAAGCTCAATTCAGCAGCTTCTGCTTCTCTTGTCATTGTGTTGCGAACAATAAAGAAATTATGCTCATCTGGTACTTTAATTCTACATATTCTTCTCTGCAGACAAAGAAGCATATCCTTCATTGTTAGGGTGATGCATTACACATCCCATGAAATATTTAAGAATACATACCCATAAAATAACACCTGATCTGTCTCGTGCTGTCTCAGTTTAAAATGAGAAAATGCTTTCTGACTTCCTGACTTTCTGACTCTGCCAATGTCCAGTCAGTTTTCATAATGACTGTTTTGAGGAGAAGTCTCAGCAAATCTTTAAATACGAGTCAATAAAAGAATACTTCGTGTATCTCAAATTTTTTTGAATAATAATGATATAGATTGTGTATTGCTGCAAAATTATTTCAGGAATTTCATTTGAAAACGGGAAAACTCAATTTGGTATTTAGAGGTAAAGTCTCTGTACATTTTGGATAAGGCTGAAAACAAGAGCTTCAGTCCTACATTAGATATTCTCACTTTGTTTTTGGCAAGGAGTGTAGGTGTGTATATATATACACACTAGGAAAAAGGTGAGGACCACTCCATCACTTGTATAGTGCTATTATGCCAATAATTTAAAAAAACCTATTAGAAACTTGGCAACAGTGGCAAGCTCAAGCACTCTACATTGTGCTAATTTATCTGGATACCAGCACAGTATCTGATTTCACTTCCTTATCTTTCTCTCTCTTGTATGCATCCTAGAACTGTTATACAGCCTAATATAGGCCACTCAAACTAAGAAAAGTGTTCTAAAATTCTGTCCTGTATTAATCATAGAGAACTCTTTGAAATCATGTATTTAGACTATGGAGGCACCTTAGGTCTTTAAAACCTATGATCCAAACTTATTTTGAAAATATGGTGTTTGCTCATATAGGAATTACTTTTAGCAACTGACATTCTGATTCCAGAATTTCTTGTGTGTAGTGCATAGCCATAAAGTATTCTTATTAAAATATCCTCAGTCTTATTAAAATAATTTTGATTACCAACTAAGTTTTTTAACTCAACAGTTGAAATATATCTTTATCTATTTAACCAGCAAAGCTAATTCATAAACCAGTGTCTGTCAGACCAGCAGACTCTTCCCTTTGCTTTTATGTGTCTGATTGTTTCTTTTTATTTTGATTTTCTTTGAAATCGCCAGCCAAAATGTACAGGGAATAAAAAATCATACATGTAATTCTTTATCTGAATTATCTTTTGAGTGTAAGCAAGCTTCCACAGAAACTCAGTTTCATTCTTACAGAAGTTAATCTTTCTTGATAATGAACTGTGAAATAAAAAGTGGTTGGATACAATACATCAAGGAATAGAGACACCATGCCTGTACTGCTCTCAAGCTCCCTAGGAGGAATATCTCCGAAGCCTAAGATAAGAAATGCTTTCAGCAGTTCCAAGATAAATTGTCTTCCTAGTCTGTAGTCAAGGTCAAAATTCCTCTGTTCCTATTTTTTTTTTTTTT
>VZRN01011464.1:55963-148499 GCA_013397935.1 Dasyornis broadbenti
TAATTCTCATTTTTAGTAAGATTAGTGTTTGGTCTACAAATAATCTTGATACCTTCTAGGTAAATGAAATCTGGTTTTCAATGTTCAGTGGTTTTCTTTGCTCTTTCAAGATGATTAGTGAAGTGCAGAATAGCTAGATGTGAAGATGTGAAGTTACAGTCCAGTCACCAAAAATCTGTTCATTTTTTGTAAGCCAAGGACTGTTTTGCTTTACCTAATTTTTGGACTGAAAGTCATTCCTTCATTTTAGAAATATCCGCTGGCTCTGGGGGTGGGGCTACAGAGCCATGAGAGACACTTCTGGGTTCATGAATAAACTATCCAAGAGGAAAAAATCTCTAAGAGAGAAGAGTCAAAGAGAGGAGCTTGTTGAAGGGCATAGTGGAACTTTTCAGAATTGTTTCAGAATATTGTTGTGGGTTTGGTTTATTTGCTTCTGTTTTCAGTGATGTTTGGGAGTTTTGTTTGGTTGTTGTGGGGTTTTTTGGTTTTCTTTTTGCAGCTGGCTCTAGTTACTGAGCCACTGGTATATCCCTGCTTGCTGCTGGTACATCCCAGCTTGCAAAACCAGATTGGTTTTTATTGGTCAATTATTTGGCCCAGGAGTCATTCCCATCCCCTCTCCAGCTCGGATCTGGAACATGGAGATTGACTGAGTGGGACCCCCATCTGGAGAGCGAGGAGCTTCTTCTCACACCTGTGCTCAACACTATGGAAGTTGAAACTGAAGCTGTGTTTGCCAGAGGAGTGACCTAGAAAGAAGGGTTTTTCTTCAGCCTTTATCACAAGACAAGAACCAGAGAACATCAAATGAAATGACTAGATGTCTCTAACTAGGATTAAGTATGTTTTCAAGGAGAACAAAACTTCATACTCATAGTCAGGAATGCTGTAAAATGTTCTAGATTCAAAATAATTTCTTAAGAGCATTCAATCTAAAGACATAATCTTATCTCAGGAAATCAATCTGAAAACTAAAACAGTGTCAAGGGATTACCAACGGAAAACTCATTCTACAAATTTCATTTCTTTCTAAAGCATCCACTCTTGTTTCCCATCAGAGAGGGTATATAATTCCTATATACCTATTCTAGTCCTTACCTCTGTGACTAATTAAGTGAAAAAACGTGACTCAAGGAAGCAACAGAGATATATCTAAATATACTTGCCTTATAAAGTTTGATTGAGATAAAATTGGCAATGTGTCATACTCAATTTTATCCTTAAATTCTCGTTGTGTACTCTCAGTCATAAGTTGTCCAATTCTAAAGCTGGGAAGTCGAGCTTTCCTTTTAACTGACAGTCTAGAATGGGTCATTGTGTTGCAGAATAAAAACCAAGTAGGGCTTCTAACAATCTTTGTAGCCGAATGCAAACTGCTTTTTGTTGACAAGCTCCTTTTAAAATAGAGATTCACTGGTGGTGAAAACAAGTTTATTCTTTTAAAATGAGTTCTGCTCTGAAATGTCTTGAGAGAATGAGCACAGACAGTAAAGGTTAATATCTCTGCTCCTCACAGGTTTGAAGATCACTGCATTTCACAGGTGCTTGGCTCTCCTTTACCCAGAAGAGTTTTGTCTACTGCATAAGTATCTTATTGTCTCTTTCTGTTTCCGCTACTTTTTCTTTCCTTTGTGAAGAATCTTCAAAAAAATAGTCTCTGGCAGGCTGCAGAGTTGTGTCCTGTTGTGGTTTAATCCCAGCCATCAACTGAGCCACACACAGATTCTCACTTACTTCCTGCTCCAGTGGGATGCAAGAGAGAATCAGAAGGGTAAAAATGAGCAAACTTGTGGGTTGAGATAAATACAGTTTAATAGGTAAAGCAAAAGACTCTTGTATAAGCAAAGCAAACAAATGAATTAACTCACCACTTCCCATGGGCAGACAAGGCTCCATTGGGTGTGATAGTGACCTGGGAAGACAAATGCCATCACTCTGAATATTCCCCCCCTTTCTCCTCCTTCCTCCTGCTTTATATGCTCAGCATGGCACCATATGGTATGGAATATCCCTTGTCTGAGCTAGGGTCAGCTGTCCCAGTGTCCCCTCCAAAATTCTTTTACACCCCCAGCCTACTCACTGGTGGGGAGATGTGAGAATCAGAAAGAGCCTTGACTTTGTGTAAACACTTCTCAGCAATATTGAAAACATTTCTGCATTATCAATACCCTTTGCATCACAAATCTAAAACATAACTCATACTAGCTACTGTGAAGAATATTAACTCTACACCAGCCAAAACCAACACAGCTCTTTTGCTCTTCACTCAGATGTTCATGGTCTAACACAATTATTTTTAAGGACAGGAGGTTAACAACAGAACCAGTCATGAAAAGAAATGGTTGTGAAAGCAAAGGTATAATATCAATCTCCACAATACTTCTGCTATCCTAAGACCTCATATATTGCTTACCAATAAAATCAAGAAAATTTGAACTGTTGCTAAACATATTAGTAAAGGAGAAACAAGCGTTCATTCTGTTTTCCCAAAGAATAGAAATACTTTTTGTTCATCTACTTGGTTTTATTTAGTTTAGGAACATCCTACTTTGCAGCCAATAAGAGTGAGAACCCCTCCAGCCTCTTGTTATCTGGGATTATGCAAAACAAGTATAATACTGAGAATCTGTTTAACAGTGTTTTGTTTGAGACATTTTCTGGGCATTTTTATGGTAGAGATTTAAGTTATTTAAAATTCTAAAATTACAAAAATTTCCAGGGATGAAGTTAGTCTGTGAGCTCTCCTTTTTCCATTTAAAGAAAAGTCAGGAATGGTGATAAGGTGGATTTGATCCATCACTGTCAGAATGCTTATACAGAATTCAAGGCTTCTTTCAATAAAACGTTTATTTGTTGTTGTTAAATAGCTATTTTCCCCTTTGCATTTAAATCCCTCATATATCTTCATACCCCATTGTGCTGCTGAGTTTATGGGTCTATGTTGGGCATATGTTTGACATTTTTACCCAGGCTAATATATTGATAGTGCCCTTTATTTGGCTACAGTTATATAAAATATAAGTTACAGATATTAATATATAGGAAAAAACATGCGGCTGAGAGTAACAGTGATAGAGGCAGTTTCTTTCTTCTAACAGTATTTTTAGCTCTGTAATATTTATGCTAATATTCACAAGTCCTTATATTTATGCATAACTTGAGCTTGAACTACATAAAGGTCCATAAAATTGTTTCATTTTTTTCTTAAATTTTTATTTCTGTGTACAGACTATAAATGAGTAATATGAGTGTGACACAGAGGCTCTTACCAAGCCAGTTCACCATCTGTGAAACTGAGAATTAATTCTTCTTTCTAAAGTGACTTTAAAATATGCTACAAAATATAAACCCTGCAATATTCAGGGTGTCTTTTAACAATTCTGATTTGAAAATGTTTTAGAATACCACAGTAATTGATCCCTTAGAAATTTCCCAGATCAATTTAAGGAGCTTAAAAAACTCAGGAAGGATGTCAACTTTTCTGCCTTGACAATGAAGTTACCACAACAAGAGTATTTTGACTTTTATTTACCAAATGAAAGTAATTAGTTAATAAGACTGGAGCAGAGGCAATCAGGAATCAATTCTCTCCTGTTATATCCCCCGGGAAGTGTTTTTTCCTTCCTGTATTAGGTAATTTTCCTTATCCATCCCTATTGACCTTTGAGCCACGCAACCAAACATTCTGCCTTCAGGCTCTGCCTCCAGCCATCGTACTTTTATTAAATTGTGAAACTTTCTGCTGCTCTTGCCTAGTATTCTCTACTCTATCCTCAAATACTGACAAAAAGTAAACAACGGTTGGTAAAAGTTTCCCTCTCACCTTCTGTAGCATTTATCTTTTTATCCATGAATTTTCACACTGGTTTTTTCACTGCTGCCATTTTATCTTACTTTGTTATTGTTAGAAGAGTTCAGTCTCTGCACCAACTCTCTTGATAATATCTTCCTTTTCCTGGATGCAGTAAATGGAGTAGTGGATACTAGGATCAAAATTAAATCTTGAGTATTTAGGCCAGTAACAAAGTGTAATTTAGTGCTGAGGAATGAATGCATATTTGTGGTGCAGCAGAAATACCATGAGACCACAATTATGGACAAACACCATTAAATTTAATTTGTGTGAACAGAAAAAGGAAGAGAAAACAGCGTAAGAAACTCTCCTATAGCAAGATCAGTCACTTTAAATGTTCATTTTGCATCAATCAAAAAGATACGGGGTAACTTATTTAATATTTATTTGGTTTACTAATATTGAATTAAGGATAATTATTGAGCAGATGCCAACCCATGACTCTGTGGTTTGATTCAGAATTATAATTCATTATGTGACTAGAAAAGATTTTCACTGTATTAAATATTTTATCGTTTTGTGGGCTTCTGTTGGAAGTACTACCAAAGAACCTGACGGGTTTTTCTTAGTGTGGGAAGCGAGTTCAGCTAGAGTTTCAGGAGCTGGAGAAACTTTTGTTTTTCTGCCTCTGCCATGGATCTTGGGACATATATTATTTGTCTACAACAACAACAAATGGAAAAGCATCAATAAAAGTAACTGTAATGACATGTAGAACAGTTTCAATTTATGTATAAGTAAATCACAGAAAACTAATCGCTCCTAAATTAATATATGTATAATATTCATTCAAGACATTAGAATCCAATAAACCTGAGTTTTAGACCTAGGAAGGCTAGGTGATCAATCAGATTTCTTATGTGCCAGTAGCTGTTGGAGGTATAAATACATCTCTACCCTTATTTAACATGAAAACAGATGACAAAATGAACCTAAATGGCCCTAATTGTTTGTCTCTGGAAAACAAAACAAAACAAAGCAAAAACCCAATAATTGCTTAGGTTAATCTAATATTTCAAAAATAAGTTATTTATTAGAATCAAGCTATACTGAGACATTACTTGCTTAATTCTACAACTTATGAAAACTTTGGAAAACTCAGTGTGATTTTAATTCTGAAGTTAGCAAAAAGCCATAAAGCTGATCATTTTCTAATGTACCTGAAACACTGCAGAAAAACAAATGGAAGACTTTTAAGATGCCTAATAACTCTGATAATATTTTATGAGTGCAGGTGAAAAAATCATTGGAATATTTGACATTTAAAACATATTTCAGGAAGATGGTAAATAATAACAAAACAGTAAGTTTTTTCATTTCAAAATGTTGAAATGTCAGCACTTTAAAGCTTCTCAATCTTTTACCTGAAACCTAATGTATTAATTTTATAGTTAATTGTTCTTTTAAATAAATTATTTCCTTCCATACAGAAAGCTGGATCTGATACTGTACAACTGTTCATGAAACGAATTTATTTGTGAAATAGCAAACTTTGGAGCACAGTGAATAGTAAGAAACTCTGACCCATGGTGTTTTTCAGGGTTCAGTGATGTCTGTTGCCTTCTCATTTACTATTCAATATAAGGTCCAATGTGGTCACAGGAATTTTTCCTATATCAAATGCTCTGCTGTTATTTACATGGTTTGCTCAAATCTATTTGTATTCCCTCATAAACACCCTTGTGTTTCCAATTAACACTGTTTTCATCCTGAATATGCTTTGAGACTCTGCCACCTTATTGACTCTGCCACCTTATTGACTAACATGCCTAATCTTTCCCTTCTAAACTTGATTTCTTTTTCTCCTCTTTCCAGTTCTTCTCCTACAGTATTTCAATAAATTTTTCCTACAGTGGTGCTTTTGAAATATTTTCAATCTTGAATCTCAGTTATATAAAAGCAATTACATTTTCAACATTTTTCTAGGAACTGAATATGCAGTGCATTTATATTACAGTATTACAAGATTTCAAATATTTCAAAGACATTATAGCTAGAAGAAAATGCTGAAATGCTGTTAGCACAGGTATACTTATGGGAGTGTAATAGATAACTCTCCAGAAATCCATTTTCTTTTATTTTTATTTAAATAAAGATGTTTCCTCATAGTCACAGTCTAAGAAGACAGCAAAGGCGTACTGTGATTAAATGTTTCTGCTTACCTGTGCTAAAAAAATTAAATGTGTTCTGGATATAATGAAATGTCCAGTTTGGAAAGATAGAATTGCTGGATACACAGGCAATTTTGGTACATTTTTGCTTTTTCGTGTACTATGATCAGTATTTCTGTGAATGAAGAAGGAAGAGCATGTAGCTGGTATTTTCTCCTAGGAATTGGGTTTTAGAAAATGCATGCTACTCCATGTAGAGCCTGGAAAACCTATCTTCCCGAGGTATTGCTTATGAGTCCTGCAAGTTAATCCCAAATTCCTTTTTTTATTTTAAATGTATCACACAGTGCTGTCAGCAGAAGAAATAATCTCCTACCTCCTTGACAAAGGTGACCAGTGATATTTTTTTCATTTTCGTGCCTATTTTTGTGAAGAACTCAAAGGACTTTTGTTGATGATGATTCATCATCTCACTACATTTTTTTAAGGAAGAGTGTAAACCAGACAAAAATAAATTGCTATCTTGAAAAGTCTCAGCTAAAGTGAGAAAGTGTATGACAGAGAGAGAAAAAAGTTATATGTTTAATTATTACATTGTTTGGTTTGCAGGTTTTCCTGGACATTATTTTCTTGATAAAAAAGCTCTGGTACTGCAGGGAATGCAAATCAAATCAGGCAGCTTTACAGAATGATGTGTATACACAAACCAAAGAGTTTAAAGGACGAGCTCTGGAAATAAAAGATAGGGCTACATGCTCTAGGTGCAAAGTTGTAGAGGGATTAAAAGTTTCATATTTTGAGCAATGAAGAATGTGTGTTTCATAATCGCTATGGCCAGGATGGCCTCCAACCATCACATCACCCACCAGTCCTTCTCTGTCCACAGCAAACAGGTCCAGAGGGCACCTTCCTAATTGGCTCCAACTCCAGCTGTGTCAGGAAGTTCTCTTCCACACATGCCAGGAGCCTCCTGGCTGTTTTCCTCTCTGCTCTATTGCATTTCCAGTAGACATCTAGTAAGTTCTTTCTCCAACAGATCTCTACTCTGCAGAGATAATTCATACTACAATTTGAAGGAGAAGATCATACAGTTCTCCATTTCTTGGGTACAATCTCAAACATTTCATAAATTTTCCAATGTTTCATTACCATAACCTTTTTTTACCAAAGCATTATCACTTTGATCATGTATCTAAATTCCATTGGTTTGACTGCTAATCTATTACAGTGTGATAAATTTTTTGATCTTTTATTTATTATCTAGATTATCAAGAACTAATAAAATTTAATTCAATTTTTGATAGATAAAATTAATATGCTAGTTATACACAAAATGAAGTGTAGGTAGTGAAAAAAAACCCCTTCATTTCAATCCTAATTCTCCAATGCCACAAAGAAATAGTTACTTATTGTTGCTAGCATAAATGTTTGATAAATCCCAGTGGTGCTATTCTTGCATGATCATCAAACAAAATACACAAACATAAAATAGATATTGTAAGTATTAACTGATTTTTTTTTTTTTTTTGTATGAACCAGGAAAAGACTGAACATTTATAGCACTCCTGCTAACCTATCTTTGGATATTTCATGATTTTTGTTCAATAATTATAAAATACTTCAAACTACAAATCCTTTATTAAGATTACTGTATTTTTAAAATGAAGAAAGTAATTATTTTAATGTAAATTTGATAGGTAATAATCAGGTATTTCACTTATGATCTTAATCTCTGAAATCAGTAACAAAAATACAAATAAAAAATTTTGAAATTTAAAATCTTTGTTTTACAGTTTGAGGCAATGGTAGAAAGGTGTTTTCATTTCTGTGATTGATTTCTGTAAGCATTTAAGAGAACAGAAGAAAAAAATCAAAAGAGCTGCAAGAAAAAATTACAAGAGTTTACCTATATTGTAACCTTTATTAAAATAATCAAGTCTTAACATTTTACTTCTGTATTTATATTAATTAGTATTATTTTAAAGAAATTCTGGTGTTAAACAGCACTTTTAAAATATTGGTTAAAAAAAAACAATAGTCTGTATAGTCCTTTACTTTGTGTTGGTACAACCAAGAATAATAAACCTTGACACTAGCAATATAAATTTATTCTGATACAGTTTTGTAAATGACAGAATGGTTTTTTACAACACTTACATGTTTCATAAAAAGAGTCTGCAGTTCTCCAAATCATGAAAGATCTTTTTCAGGCTTCTATCACTGCCTGTCACTTTCTAAATGAAGATGTAGTAGTATAAAATACAAAAAAGCAAAATGATCAAAGCTTAGCAGCTAGTACCACAAATACCAACTAACAAGACTATTAATATTTTTAAAGTTCATCTTAGACAGAAAATTACTTTTCCTGTCATCTCTGCTAGTATTTCTCTCCCAATATTTAACTACTGCAAGTAACTGCAAACCTAACTTGTGAGTTGTGGGCTGTGAAATCCTATACTGTTTTAATTATGTGATGCAGGATTCTATACTCTCTTGTTAGAGGACAGACAGTTTCTTTCTGGTTGCTAATTTTTTTGGCCTTCTTAATTGTGTTTACATCTAGTCTAAGGTTTGACAGGTTGTTTTTCATCCGGGTATGTAACAGCCTTGCATTTGGATGGCACATTTGTGGTAGGACTGCAAGATCCTAACTTAGACATACCAGCCATTCTGGGATCATGTTAGGACATCTTACCTCTGTGAGACCCTTTACTAGAAAAACTTGGAGATCAAATACTAAATCTTTAAACAGATACTTGCCCTAGGATGGAAAGGCTTTATTGTTCTCCTATGATTGTAGTCATAGACAGAGACCTTCTATATTATATATTATGAATTTTTGGGCAATACTCTCTGACCATGGGTAATCTACCATTCCAGTTCTTTATTCATGGGCACATGAAAGAAAAAAATCTCAGTTGCTTATTAATGAATATATAACATTGTTCAGGAAGAGGGAACCAGAGACAGGTCAGATAATATGATAGTCAGGCAGCTACTGGAATCTGCTTTAGCTAAGGATTGATGACACTACTTAATGCTTATGGAACTGCAGCAATTAACTCCATTAGCTCCAACACGAGGCAATGGTTCTTTAGAATACATCATGCTCCTTTGATTAAGGTACCTGCTTAAGAGGTATGAGAAATGACCTCAAATTCACTTTTTTCCTGCTTCAGGCCAAAAATTTGAACTTTGATTCCTTAACTCACAGGTGAAGCTTTTACTCACTGGGCTCTCAAGTTTCCTGCAGAAAAACTCTCTTTGCTGGAGCTATTCCAATGTCTATAAAATACTTTAATAGTCCTATACAAATGAAATGGCCCTATCTTTTGATAGTGTGTTTACTACAAGACCTAATCACTTTCTGGATAGCTCCATCTGGATGGCTATCTACCTACTCAAGACCGATTCTGCCCCGTCATCTGTTAAGTTCTCTATCAATCAAACTCACCAGCTGCCAGACCCAGGGGATACATAAACCCCCAGCAGATTCCAAAGGACATTAGGATGTGAGGAAACTGTTATCTAGTTTCTGCTCCAATGAAGGCAGAAACTGTTTCCCGACAGAAAGAAACCAAACTTTTTTTCTCGAGGTGAGAGATGTTTAAGAAGATTTCCAAAGAGAAAGATTCAGATCCATATGTTTGTGGGGAAAAATGACTATCCTAGTGTGAGTGAATATTCTTGATGCTGTTTTTTCAGAGACAAAGAGAGGAGGAAAGCTCAGTTTATCTTGTCGTGGAAGGGCAAGACTTTGTCACCTTCAGCCACCTTTTGGCAATTGATATGAAATAATTTGTCATGGAATAACACATGTAGCTAAGAACTCTTTTTTCCCTCTCACTTCAGAAAGAAAAAAATGGAAAACACCATTAAACATACATATTTTTGTTTATTGCTTTTTTGGACTCATATCTGTACTGAAAGCCGACTGAGAACTCATTTTTTGTGACTCCATGTTCACCCTAAATGAAGTGGAAGCTAAACCACTTATTGGGAGAAAACTAAAACTGATAACTTTCCCTTCAGTTTTGAGTAAAAAAATGCATTTGGGTCCATCCTCGTGCTTTGTATCTAAACTATTAGAAAGAGATTCTTTCTTTTGCTTTGCTAATGTTAGAACTAAATATAGGTTTTATAAAATTTGGGCACCATTCGGAACTTTTCGTACTTAGCTTATATTGTAGATATATATATAACTGCACAGAAATAATGCTATGAACATAATTTCCATAAAAATCTATTTAGAAAAATACAATCTTAGGTCAGTTTACATAGCTTATTTTCACAGTGCTCTGATTTATATAAGTTCTTCTTTAATTGGTTTTAAGCCTAGATACTAAAATACATTTTTAAACTCATTTCTACTAACACTAAGAAAAAGTTGATGAATCAAGTTTAATATCACTCTTATCCTGTGTGTGCCATGTGGTTTTGTATTCTTTGTTTGCATGATTGGTTTCTTGATGAAAGTTCACTGTTCAGACTTCTAGAAAGTGAAAATTCATAGCACCGAATGTATTAAAACATAGATTGCTGCAGAGCATTTCAGAAATGGCTGTCTTTTGACATGGACACATACTGCTCTAGGCTTTCCAATTATTTTGAAATTATTGTTAGTATGAAAAGGAAATTATTAAAATTATCAGCAATTCAAGATCTATTTTTATTTGCTCCTATCTCATCAACTCTCTGCTGCATTTTAACTTTTAAATGTGTGGTTAGCAGCCCTTTAAAAAATGGGTAACTTATGAATTGGAACTTTTATAGGAGCTCTTGTTCATGCCTTCCACCAGTACTCAGTCTGCACTATTGAAAACTTCTGTATTGCTAGATATGCAATTGCAATTATAATGGAAGATGCTTTTCAACTTCACTATTTAAAACCTAAAATAGTATCTTACTTAATTCTATTAGGGTAAATAAATGTGTTGCTTCATAAAAAGATGATCATCTTTAGGAAAAAAAATTGTTCTGCAGCACAGCTGCTTCAAACAATGTTTTTTACTACCGCACTTTCATAGTTATATTATATCTCTGCTAAAGAAGCTTGTATTTTTGACACAGCAGAAGGTGAAAAGTCTAGATTTCAACCACTTTTTGCCTTTCTCCCTCTCCTACCCATCACCTAGTCAGCAAGGAATATTAAGTATATGTTCTTTCCATCACTCCATGCAGCTAACTGTGGAGTCAGAAAGCTTTAAGACATCCAAGAAAAATCTGCCTAACTTTCCTTTGGAAGAGCATCAGTGAGAGTTATGATCAAGTCCACAGGTTTGCCAATTTTTCCAGGCCTTTTTAGAATTCCCATCTCTCTAATAGTTTAAATAGAAGTAATTCATGCAATGAAAATTCACAAAACATTTGGGAGCATATGGTCTTTCAATAGTATATTAAGGAAATGCAACTAAGCATCATTAACCATGTCAGAGTAGATATATGTGGATGATTTACAGACATCACAAAGAGTCTGACACATGAAATGGGAGAAAGATAGACGGTAAGTATGGGAGTTTGGAGATGTGCTCATATGGCGCCCATACTTTGCAGAAATATGTGATATGACAAGGTAATAAAAGTGCGAATTCTTGCAATCTGGAAGTATTTCACATAAACTGTATGTACCACAGTATTTGTTATAGCAGATTCTGCTAAAGGTTTGGTTGTTTTTTGTTTTTTTTTCAGTCATTCTAGCATTCTCAGACAATACTTCATAACTACATTGTGAGGTTTGCTGTCACTAATTTCATATAAGAGAAGAAATTACTTGAGAACACTTGTGGAATTGTTCCTCATTCAGCTACAATTAAAGCAACAAAATAAGTAATCTATACTAGTAGACTCAAGAACTAGACAGATGTTTTCTTAATATGTAAAAGATACTTCATCTTTTACATTTATCTTTATGTTTTTGTTTTGTCCTTGCAAGTAGTATTGACAAGGGTTGTTGGTATGCAACAAAGACATTCTAATAATAATTTCTTTTTATTGCCAGCGTTATAAAAGCAGTAGGATGGACGTATAAAAATCATTTTGCACTTCAATTAAAATAAGCTGCTGGGATATTACTTATTCTATTTTCTAGACCTATTGACAAGAAAAAAGCCTTCTAAATTAATATAGTTGTGGAACACAGTATCTCAAAACCCAGCAAACAAACAAACAAAAAAAGAATCAATGCTGTAAAAACATTTAAAAAGAATGGAACAGCAATTTATTATTTTTTAATTCCATATTGCTAAAAAGAGGAACGCACTATCTGATATATGAAAAGATTATCAGGAGAACCAATAGGAAATTTGATGACACAGTGTAGCCAGGCACTAAAAAGCTTGGAGATTTCATTGCATGGTATTCATGATGAGTTTGCGCAGCCAAGTCCCCAATGGATTTCAGTGGTTGCTTCATTCCTTGCTTGGTGCCACAGTCATTTGATCTGGATTGCCCAACATTTGCAAGGATTTTTCCTGTTCCGCTAAAAAGCTGTCTAAACTTGAGACCCACCATGATTTAGAAACAAGTCATATTAGCACACACATTTCCGAAGATGACAGGACTGGGTCTGAAAGCAAAAGCATTTGTAGCTTTTTAATTTTATAATATGAATGTATGGGAGAGAGTTTCTAATTACTTTGAGTAGTTGGGGAACTCACTCAAAAAATGAGAAACCAGATCTTCCACTTTCTGACAGTCATGAACCCTTTCTGAACTTCTACTGCCAATTCTGGCCTGACACATAGAGAAGAGGGAAACAGGTGTCTACGGCATGTGAAGACCTCAACTAAGAATCCTATATTATGTTTTAGACTCCTATTCTATTGTAGTTTATTCATTTCATAATCAGTATATTGTATAAGCACTTTAGTGATTAATTAAAAGAGTATTAACAAGTGTGCAGGAGAAGACTGCAAACTTCTATTGTCTTAGGTGATGCTTACCTAAAAGGAAGTGCTGTGATGCTGTACTGATCTTCTTTATGTCCCATGACCCTTCAGCAGACTTGGCTTCTGGGGATTGTTCCAGTAGGAGGAATGAGGGCATGGTCATCCCAGACTCTTTCTGGGACTTCCTCCATGCACTCCTCCAAGCAGAAAACTCTCTGTCCTTCAGATGCAGCCAGAGTTGGAAATGGGCAAAATTTTCAGTGCTGATATTACATCTGTATCCTTATGTTCATTCACTGATAGCAGCTGCCATGAGCACAAGAAAACTAAGTATCACTAGCAAAATCTGTGGTGTGTTCCACCAAAGCTTCTAATCTCCTTATTTCCTTGATTGCCATGAAATGTATTAATAGGTGAGGCAGTTCTGGTTATAAGAGGTGAGAAAGGTGAGGAATATTAACCATTCTTAAAATATCTCAGTATGGTGAAAAAGCTTTGCTGATGTTGGGATACTTCTCTTTTCACTTTCAATTATTCTCATTTCCCAAAAAAAACTCATCCCATAGTTGAACTTATTGTCCACATTTATGGGCAATAAGTCTAGACCACTGCCCACTGCAACATGTTGCTAAAAAAATTAACTGCCTGGACTGTATGAAAACCTGCATTGTATTTGTCTGATCAAAAATTCTCCTTCTTTCTTGAAAACAATTTTGCTTTTTAAATTGTGATTTTCCCTCAACAACAGAAAGATCCAAGTTGTTTCTCTCATCCTACCACAAAATTCCAGGATATTTCTATAAGTCTATACTAATTATATGGTGCAGTCTGTTATGGGGAGATAAAAATGCAAAGCAAAGGGAAAACAAGTGAGTCTTAATTTGACTTGAGAGACTGAGAAAGTAGTGACATCCCTGTCAGATTTGTGAAAGGAATTCTTTACTGAAAGTGAAAACTAGTCAAATTAATAGCCATCCAGTATTGCTTGTTTAGACAACAGCAAGGAAAAAAGGGGATTAGCAGGAGATGATTCTTCATGAATAATTTAACTAGCATATAAGACAAAATATACAGATTCACATTCCAGTCTTATGGTGCTTGACTAAGGATTTCAAGGATTTCAACACCTGACCAAGGGTTTTGCACTTTTTCTTCTTTCCAGACTTCCACTTCCTTTAGAATACTGACAATTACTCCCTGTGGTTTCCATTTTTTCTTTTCGACTCAGGTTACCATTTTCTTTTTTCAAGATTCAATTAAGGTGAAACATGGAATGCACTACAATTTCTTCAGTAGTTCTGGGAACACACAAAAATATTCACTCAGCTATCATTTGGTGTAAGAATACAACTTTTCTATTTAATTCCTTGAAAAGTGCCTCAGAACACTACAATGATTGTTTCACCTACATATACTGGGGATGGAGCAATCAGCTGGTCTTCAAGTCACCTTGCTGGCAAAATGCATTCTGTTGGCAAGAAAGAGGAATGAACAACAGCAAGAACTATTATCCAGCTCTGTGTTTTAAAATGTATCCTAAGAAGCTGGTGCAGCTTGTGGATTAACCTCCTGTGATAGCTGCTCTAAGGAAATAAAGATTTAGGGAATTATAGAAGCTATAATCATGCCTAAAAAGAAAAACAAATAGGAAACAAACTTGGGCCAAAATTTCCCACCTAATTAATGTGAGCTTCTGCAACTTTAAAGTTATCATTGTAAGAAAATAACAATTCTCAAGAAGTAAACTAAGGCCAAATAAAGGCAGTTGATTATAGAATTAAATAGAACATATTTGATTTAAAAATAAACATATGTTATTAACGGCAACTTAACATTTGAAGTCCTGAATGCAAAATTTAGGTTGCAAAATATTGATATAAGTGAAGTAAAACATATTCTAAAGAAGTTTTAAGTTTAGAGTGAGCAGTGCTACTAGGTCACGGGCAGGCTAGTTCAAAATGTCTGGTGAGATTTGTAAGGAGAAAAGGTAGTTGTACAAGTGTGCTGCAATACAAATAATGTGCTTCATTTTGGTCTATAATCTTACATTTATTGTAGAATTCATTGTGGCAATCAGGTAACTTGGATTCTAAGCTAACATGAGGGAAAAAGAGGTTTTGTTGTTTGGGTTTTTCATTCCATTTACCAGTAAAACTACAAGTCACAGCATGTCTCCATGTGACTTCTGGTAGCAAAACCAATAAAAATCCTTTGCTTCACATAAACTCAATGAAGGAGAGGAAGACGTTCTGTGGGCTTTTATAATAATTCAGTAGTAAATTATTGGCTTGCATTCTCACTCAGTATCTGCAGGAGGAACTTTAAAGGCCTTAACAAGAGACAGCAAATAACACAGTGAGAAAGGCATACTGATCCAGGGATTTTGCAGAAGCTGGGAGAGAGAAAGTAGGAGAGCAAAGATGTATTAATCAACTTTTACAGGCAAAGTAATTTCTGTTTCCTCTTTGAATATAAAACCCAATCCTTACATATTCAGCTTATGTTTGGAGAATTTACTATTTGTTTTCTGGTTAAATTGTATTTATCCTTACATACTTTCACTCACAGCTCCAGTCTCACTTGTGTCAATTCTTCTGCTTGAGGTTTGTTTGACTGGTGGGGTCTGGTTTTTTTTGTTTTGTTGTTTTTTTTTTGTTAGTTTGTTTTTTGTTTGTTTGGTTTGGTTTTGTTTTGTTTATTTGTTTGGGTTATTTGGTTTTTTTTGTTTATGGTGGTTTTCTTTTGGATGTGCGGTTATGTTTTTTGGGGTTTTTTTTCTAGTGTCCTAGTCATTTGACTAAAAAAAGGAAAAGGCAGTTGTTTTCTTCTCAGCCTACAATTTGAAGCCTTCTCTTGATATAATTGTAGACCTAGATGAGGAAAAAGAAAAAAGAAAAGAAAGAATTCATGTACAAAGTGGGTACCTTATTTACACATCTGTCGCATCAAATCCATCTTTTTCTCCCTCAGCTCCACAACACCCAGACACACACGTCTCTTAAGGGCCTCCTTTTGCTCTGGACTCACACATGTCCATTAATCTCCTTCCTGATAATATTTCTCCTCCTTCAGGACAGGTCCTTGAGCAGCAGCAGTCAAGATGCAACTCCAACTCTGACTCTTTCCTTCTTCTGAATGCTACTCAGGATTTCCTCCTTCCTCTGTGAAAATTGTCCGTTTATCTGCTCACTTCGCCACCCAAATCATCTGATATATATCCCCAAGGTTAGGCCTTATTGTTTTCAGTTTCATCTGTTTAGTCACACTGGCTCTTTTCACCTCATCTGTGCTGCTGATTCTTTATCACTGACGCCAGTGGTCAAAATGGAACTTCGTTGCTCACAGGCAAGAACCACAGAGAAAGAGCTCCCCCAAATGGTGCTATAAACCTGAAGGATCCAGCCTCACACACAGACATACATTCTTATCCCTCTGCAAACATGGAGACTAGAAATGAAACTTCATCTTTCAAGGTCTAATATTTTGCATGGTTATGGAGTTAAATTAAAAATTCATGTTCACAATGAAATGCAGAGCTTATACGGTGTGTTCTAAGTATGGAAATTGTCACAGATGTTGAGTTTCCTGCTTTTTCAGACATGGTCATATCAAGCCAGGGGAGAACACAAGAGATACAAGTTGTGTCTTTGATTAAAACCATGCAGGAACTCCTTCAGTGGGAAAAAAAGTCTTTCCCGGAGTAAAAGACCTGCATCGCTGCTCATCTCAGTATTATATGGTGGTCAGAAGAACAGTTTTCAGCAAAAAGATCACATAGAGCACATATGAAACTCCAGAATATCTGCTAATACTCCATGGAGGCAATATGTAAGAGAGAGTGAAATACTTTGGACCTCCTTGTGAACTGCTTAGCTACCTCCTTATTTTAATTACATATTGATTAGATTTCTTCTTTCTTTAAAGGGTTAAAATGGTTAAATCCTAATAGTAAAGACAGTTTTGCATCTTGCAAAATTTGCTTCTTGGAGGGAACTGTTTAACGCTGCATGAGAAAATTGTTCTTGAGAAAAACATAAATATGTGTGTTTCTCCCTTATATTACACTGTAATATGTTTTGCTCTCTATGTGGCTTGCATGTTTAAAAGATCAAGAGATTTTACTTTAAAGGCTTAACAAAGCTCTTTTTCAAGGCTAAAGAGTGCATGTTTTGTGACTCCTTGCTCTATTATTTCAAGCTTTCTTAGACGAAAGTAAAGCTGTTAGGCCAATAAACATGGAAAGCCTGTTTGGACAGATATTGTGTTTCTTGCTTTGTTCTTTTGTTCATTGTCAGTAGAAGAAAATAGCTAATAGCCTTGAACTTTTCAACCTCTGAAGGATGAAACTATGATTCGTGAAACTCTTCAGCACCTGAGTCATTCTTCTTTTCTTTGCTACCAAGGGCAGTCATTACAGCTCCTCCCCATCTCTTTCTCTCTTTGCTGCATCTTTGTTAAACTGTCAAGGATGTTTGAAAGCAATATAGTTCTCCTTTTTTCTAACTTCAAAGTTTGCTAGTAGATTGATAACAGACTTCTTATTGATCTCTTCTGCACCAACACAATTCTTGCTTCTTTGTAAATACAACACAAGAGAATACAGTACAGTGACAGACAGTTAACCAATATATACTTCTTTCATCCTTGTAATCAGGACTGGGCAACAGAAGTTCGCTTTTTAAGTCAAACTTTTTAAGCTGAAGAATAGCATTTGCAAATGTGTCTGAAGTCAAGCATTTAAATCTTATTTTTTTCAGATATCAAATGAAATAGATGATTTCTGAGTTATGACAACTGCAATTTCTCTTTCCCTTCAGATCTTGATGCTGCTCTAGGGGCCTAATCAAAAGTTATGAATTTTCATGGGTTTGAGGTAAATTTGGGACATCAAGAGGAGTGATGTCACCAGTGCCAGGTGATTCTGTCCCTCTGCTTTGCCCTTGTGAGACCTCACCTGGAGTGCTGTGTCCTCAGAAGGAAGACATGAACCTGCTAGAGCAGGTCCAGAGGAGGGCACAAAGATGTTCAGAGGGCTGGAACACCTCTCCTGTGAAGAAAGACTGAGAGAGCTGGGGGTGTTTAGCCTGGCAAAGAGTACACTTTGGGGAGACCTTGTGGCCATCCAGTACCATAGGGGAACTTATAAAAGGGAGGGAGAGGGACATTTTAATACGGGGAGAGAGTGGCTTAACAATAGGTTTAAAGTGAAAGAGGGGAAATTTATATTAGATGTTACAAAGAAATTCTTCACGGTGACGGTGGTGAAGCACTGGAACAGGTGGTCCAGAGAAGTTGTGGATGTCCCATCCATCCCTTGAGGTTTTCAAGGCCAGTTTGGATGGGGCCTCAAGCAACCTAATCTAATGAGAAGTATCCCTGCTCACTGGAGGGGGATTGGAACTAGATGATCCTTAAGGTCCTTTCCAACCCAACCCAATTTATGATTCTGTATAAGGTAAGGTTGTCTGAATGGGTGCTTGACCTAGTCTACAATACTTTATTTATTTATACTTGATTATTTTAATTATTGTATATATTTTAAATCTCAATATCTTTATTGTTTTAATTATTAATTCTTTACCTTTATATTTATCTTTGTATTATTTATTATGTAGTCTCATTTTAAAGCTCCTTCCCTTTTTGCATTTCCTCTTTGAAGTAAAATACTTCCGTTTTCAGATACTAGCTATTTTCTGGAGTTACAAGGTTTTCACAGTGACAGAGACTGGGAGATCAAGTTTGTAATGCTAATGTCCCCACTCAACAGCTAATGTTGTCTCATGCAAATCCTGACCTTTTTGTTTCGGAACACTTTCCATAAGGCTAGTCCATGTCCATTTGCAAATGGCTGTGCCTAGTGACCAGTTCTCTTTACAAGTAATATAGACTCTTCAGCCATACTAGAAAACTCAGCCTTTAGTACAATAGAGACTCAAGTAGGGTCTGATTTTAAAGGGGCTTTTTGTGGGGGTTTAATATTTTTTTAATTAAAATTTCATCTCTTAATGCCAAAAGAAATTAGTACTGCATTATATATGACCTAAAGCAATTTCTTGCTAAAGAATGGATTGGGACAAAATAATTTTATTTGATTACTGTGTCTCAATTGGTTTCATATGGAAAAGGCTGATAGGTTATTATTTCATGACAGATTTTTCCGTATTCGGAGTGCTTATATGAACATACATTATCTTTCTTCTCTGGTTGTCCTTCTTTTAAATAGCAAGAACTTTTGGCTAGCTATGGAAGAACTTGAATACATTTACAAACAGACCTTTCTGGAACTGTTTTAGAAAGGTCCCAGAAAACAGCAGTCCTAGGTATGCTCAATAAAACTCGCATTCCTCACTATGATCGCATGACAAATGATTCAGTACTGAGAAAGGGGCTAGTCAAGGCCATAAAACATCAAAAAGACAGAAAGCACTGAGATGGACGTGTATGAATTACACTGATTCATGAATGCTAAGTTGCCCTTGGGCAGTGCTACCTCATGCAGCCAGCACTTATGCAGCTAATTAACTTTATGAAGGTAATTATTTTCAGAAGGATGAACTGTTCTTGAACAATTCCTCCAATACTGGATATGCAAGGCTTTTCTTCAGATCTTGACATAAAGGTCCTCATTTGCAATTTTTCAATTCTTTAGTAAATAACTATTTATATAATTGGAATATAAAACATATATATATGACTTTTTGTGTTTTTTTTTTTTTTTTTAACTGAGAGTGAGGTAAGAATATTCTCATTCCATTCTGAAGTGCCTTAATATTTAAATTATAATTATTTTTTAACTATAACTAAATTATAAAATTCAAACTAACAAACTAACAGCTTAGTTAAATGACTTGGCAAAAATTATCTATTCACTGTATATAATAATAATGATAGAAATTGAAGAAATAATAATAACAATGTCACATGTTGAGTTGGATCCCAGATTAATCTACCTTGATGGCTTTTCCTGCGAAACCAACACCAAGTATTTGAAGAGCTGAGAAATGAAGATCAAAAAAGTTCACATCCTTTTCTTTCTAAGAAATTGAGGCAGTCACAGCAGCAACGATTCAGTGTCCTAATCAAGAGATTAAAGAGTTATATTCCAGTTTCCTCTCTTTTTTCATTCTTTTGTCATTTTACTTTTGTCTTCTCTTCCCTTATTTTTTCAAACAACTTACAATAATTTATTGCACAATGGATCAGTTTTGTCAGGAGGAAGAAAAAGTATTGTGCCAAAGAGGTTGCTGTCTGGTGAGGATGCTCTCTGGCACAGGTGTGAAGGAATTGCCTTGAGTGGAGAGGACACTTGAGTCAGTGTTCCTGATACCCCTCTGTAACAACTATTGAGTGATCTAGGCAAAGTGTGATTATGCAAAAGGAAAATTCACATATGCAAAAGGAAAGGACTCTCTGGGATGTTTGTAACATGGCTGCTCTGAGGAAATTTATCAGAAAAATCCATGGAAGGTATTGGAAATAATGCCTGACTTTTGATGATTTCTTGCTTTGGGATCAGCTACGTTCTGAGTAGTTCATTATTCTCGAGTCTAAGTCACTTTTCTGTGTAAACAGATTTTAGCAAACCTAAATGCGGCAAGCTGTTGTGCCCCTGGTGTTTAGGTAAAGGGACAATGGAATGTGTTTCCCATTTATATCTTTAAACATTGACAATCAAATTCTGATCTCACTCACTTTTAAACAGCTAAGTCCTCTACCAACATGAACACACATGTCTCCAGATAAAACTTTGAGGCAGATCAACAAATTTGCTGAGGACACAAAGCTGGAGGAGTGGCCCATAGCCCAGAGTGCTGTGCAGCCCCTCAGAAGGGCCTAGACAGATTGTAGATAGGGGCAGGGCAGAACTTTCTGAAATTCAACAAGGGCAAACACAGGGTTCAGCACCTGAGGAAGAATAACCCCACACACCAGTACAGGCTGGGGGCTGACCTGCTGGAAGGTAGATTTTCAGTGAAGGATCTGGGGGTGTTGGTGGACAACAAGCTGTCCATGAGCTAACAGTATGTCCTGGTGGCCAGGAAGGACAATGTTACCCTGGGATACATTGGGAAAAGCTTTGCCAGCAGGTCAATGGAAGTGATCCTGCCAGATGTGTGTGCTCCCAACTTCCTGTGGATGCCCAGTCTTCCTGCCATCATGGCAGTACAAAACGCAGAAGAGGCCTTGAGTCTGTGTAAGAACTGTTCAGAATTAGCTAAAACATTCCTGTATTATCAATCCTGTGTTCAGCACAAGTCCAAAACATAGCTCCATACTAGGCACTGTGAAGAAAGCTACCTCAGCCCAAATCAACACGACGTGATCCTGAGTTCCATTTTCTAGCGTGCAGGGCTTGAGCAGAGAGGTTGAACTAGATGGGCTCCAGCAATCTCTTACAACTTTGCCCACTCTGTGATTTTGTGACAGGGAGCCAGGCAATGTCTTAGGTTGCAGGCAAATCCCTCATTAGAGATCTACAGTCATTGTATCTGCTGAATACAATGGAAATCAGGGCGATGTAATTCGCTTGTCCAAATACATATTGCAAAAATAATCCTGTCATCACTGAGACCAGAAGTAAAAGAGTTCATGAAAGGGCTCTTCATAGAAAATATAGAGACATTAAACTGCTAACCTGCTTGCAGCCACCATATCAGTTTTGAAGAGGCAAGTTTATTGACATCTCATAGCATTTATCTTTTTATACCTCTTCTTCCATTGAAATATTCATTCATCTTCTTCAACTAGAAATTAATTTCTAGAATCTCCTTGAAACCTTCTCTCTTCTTCTCATTGATTATTAATTAATCTGTGAAATTTCAGGCAGGTGAGAACACTCTTTCTGCATTATGTCATTAGTCAACAAGCCTCAGTTTTATTTTTTTGCACACTGTCTGAAGTTCTTGAATATGGTTGTATGGTGATTCATAAATTTACCTAAGCAGCTATAGTTGGAAGCAATCAGTCCTGGGGCTTAGTATTGCATGTAATAAAACCTGAACAATCCGAATCCTTTCTATATAAGTAACAAAAATAATAAGTTTGTTATAAATATAAAATATTTGTAAGTCAGAAGAAAACTGGAAGCTCGTCTAAACTCTCTGGCTAATAGATATAGAGTTTATGATTTGCAGAAACATCCTCATTCTTGCAAAGCTAACTACTGCTAAATATTGTTCAAATTATAAAGATGGGCAGTACTTTTCTATATCCCATCTGTTTCGGGAGACAGAAGTGGAAAAGCCCTAAGAAACATAACTAAGGAGATGATGAACAAACTGAATAGCTATTTCAGCAGGGCTATAATTTTTAAGTCAGGGTACTCTTAACTAGAAATCCCTGCTTGGAAATTTCCCATTAAACCTGTATATAGTGACTCATTTCCAACCCACAGAAAACAAAATTACTCTGGAGTTTTCTAACTTTAACCAGAAGCAGCAGAGTGAAAAGGGAAAGTTGGCAAGCAAGTAATCTCTATATTTATATTCAGTGAACCACTGTTCTGTATGAAAAGGATGTAAACTGAATATCTAGTCTGATGTCTATGCCAATAAATTTCTCTGTTAACCAGCTATAGACTATTTTAGGTGTTCTTGAACAGGAGATCCACTAAAATTCTACATGTGGTTTTGCAGTACTTAAAGCCAAGTCATGAAAGATTCAACTGTGCAACACACTGCTCAGATGAATCTGCTTCCATGTTTCTGTTTTACTAAACACAATCTTTAATAAGCTTTTTGTGAGTATATAAAAAACAATTTTTAAAAAAGAAAAGTTCTAAAAAGAAAAAAAATTGCCCATGCTTTACAATAAAGTGCAAGGAACAGTCAGCTAATGAGGCTATACATTTTTAGTGAACGGATGAAGAGGTGCCCCATCAGTATATTTCTACTCAGCTTTTGTTTCCCCTCACCTCCTTCAGTTACATAGTACCAGACGAAAAATTGCATGAGAAAATTCTTGTCTCGAGTCTCAGAGAGTCTTATTCACGTGTTAATTTAAGTAGTCTGATTAAACACTGTTTGTCCATTTTTTATAAAACTGCTTCAGGTTTCCCAACTCCATTCAAGATATTTCTGTGAACTGATGTTGTTTACATCTAAGCCTGAGAGTGCTCATGTGAGCCCCAAAACTAATGTGTTGTCAGCCTTGTGAATGATAGACACCCTGTGCAAGCCACAGGATGATTATTAATTGAGAGAATGACAGAAAAAAATCACTGCAAAACATTTCTTACACAGTCTATTAAAAATAGATAATAGTTTCCAATTTATTTTTAATTGAAATGTTTAAAAAGCTTATCTTACCCTTGTTCCTTGTCTAATATTTCTCTACATGTTGAATCCTCTAGTCACCCTAGTACTGACTGTGTCCTCACAATGCATACACAAAGTCTATTTGAAAAAAGAAATAACAGTGTAAGAAGGAGCATACAGGAAAAAAGGAAAAGAAAGTCACTCTTAAGGGGACACAGTAGTAAAGTCCTTCTTTTTTAATAAGTTTGCAGAAGAAGAGATCTTCCAGCCTTTCTGACTGCAAAATTACTCTTTCGAGTGTCTTGTGCTACACAAATAAAAGAAAGACACCTTTAGGGCTTTGATTTACTCAGGGGTATCACTAGCTGAAAATGCTGAAGTGTCATAGAGCTCCATTTTCATGTGGATTGACACAAGAAATGTACATTTCAGAAAGTGGCTGTTGTCTATGCTAGAAGAATGCTTAATTTCACAGGATAGAGGGCAGAAATCTCTCTTCAAAAATGTCAGCAGGACAACAGGATCCTTTTTGGTAGATTTTCATCAATGTCTCTAGCGATGACACCTTCTAGTTTGAATTACCCTATCCCAAAACCTGTAATAAACAAGAAATTTATTTTGTCAGTGGTCCTTTGTATATTAAAAATGAAAATGCCAAATGGTAGCAAACAAATGACAGTATCCTCTTGGTAGTAGTAGTTTAAATAAAATATTGTGACTGGACATATATTTTTTTTCAACAGGCAATCTTATGTCCTCTAAAAAAGGGATAAATTGGGCTAAACAGCGACATAAAAAGCTATGTAAAGGAATACCCACTTATATTTTATTTAAAGATGAGGAAATATTTTGTGATAACAACATGTTTCTGTCTACCTTTCCTTGGTAAAATTTCATACATGCTAGTTTACAAAGGGTTTTCTCTTGTGGGATTTTGTCAATAGAAACCTAGTCTGATATTATCCCCAGCAGTAGTTCCCTGAAGAAATACGTGTGTAGGGAAAGTGGTAAATCAGCCCAAGTTCTCACAATGTTACCTTCCTGCATAATTCCAGAGGATTTAAAAATGACTCAGGTTTTACAGCCATAGATATTGCAGGACAGGGAGGAAATGTTCAGAATTGCCTCAGGGAATTATCCGTGCTTGTAAGAGAACACAGAAGCGTTCACTGAAGTGAGGTGGATTTCTGGTGGCTAAATCCAAGGATGCTGTCCTAATACCTTTCTGCTCAGCAAAGTGTTGTTTTCCTTTTTCCAATTTTGCTCGGAAATTAGACTGTTCATGCAGGACAGAGTAGATCCCAACCACAAAGACCAAATGGAAACCTGTCCAAGGCTTTAGTCCCCCAAAGGGGTTACTGTTCCTGCCCAGTCACTCCTGGGACCCCAGACCATCCCTAACCATGCACCAAGGGCCCATGCCAGCCTGGGGCCATCAGTCCCTGCCTCAGTGAGGCTGTAGGAATGCAGGCTCCTGCTCCAGCTCCCTGGACAGGGCTCTGTAAGTCGTTCTTCTCCTGCAGGGATCCTGGGACATGTATCATGCTCTGCTCTGCCTACAACCCTCTCTCTCTGGGACAGACCTTGGATGCGCATTGCAGGCTGATGTCCAGCCTGATCAGGAGCATCCCTGCCCTGTGTGTCCAGACCTTGTGGAGCTACACACACACCTGAGGGCGTGGCCAGCTTTGAGATTACTCTAAGTCCTTTGTGAGCTGCCTGAACTCACTGTGCCTTTACAGAATGAAACCCAAATGTTATATGGCTTGTCCCCCAAGAGCCATGTGCTGGGTTTCTTTCTTTGTGTGGGTTTACGAATCTGCAGTCACAACTACTGAAATTGTACCTCTGTGCAAAATGAACTTAGGTTTCACTAGACCAAAGAACCTACTGATGAGGAGATATCTGAGTTCCAGTCTTTGATCTAAAGATTTTCTTTGTGTTTTACAATAAATAGTCCTAAATAAAATGGATTAAATGTCTTTTATGTATATTTTGATATTGGCAACTTCTTCCATTTCACAGGGAATGTTTAATAAACTATGAAGTCATATTCTCACTCTCTTATTTTCCTTGTCCTTTGCTTTTCCTCTATCCCAGATAATCTTTTCTATATAGAATCGACAAGAAGAGAGACACTTCCTGCTGTTGCAAATAAACTATCTTGTTGATTATTGCATTTGCCAAGGAGATAAGAGATGAGAGCTTGTATTCTCTGAGACAGAAACTGGCACTGACCCTAGGTCTCTCCTGTTCTGGGAAAATGAGTTAGCCAGTGAGGTATTTTATAAAAAGAAGAAAGCAGTACAGCATCATCACTGACAGTGCTTGAAAGAAGGTCATCCTGCTTTTTTTCTGTGAAACAATTAGTACTAAAACTAAGAAAGACTGTGGATTTATTTTTTGCAGCTGATTGACTCTACATCTCTGCAGTCTATGAAAATAAAACCTCTGATTGAAGCTTTTACTTTGATTGGGACAAAATGCTCCAATATTAGAGCATAGTAAAAAAAAAAAAAAAAAGGAATAGAGTTTAAGCTAAATCCTTTCCCCTCAATCATAACAATTTTAGAGTCTCTAGCCTTTTGCCATCTAGTTTTTTAACAAGTAAGAACATGGGGGACATGGTTGGCAAGGCATAGGCTAGATGTGTATCTGTATCTAAAAAAGACCAGGACTATTCCGTGCCCCTGGGGGTAAATGGAAGGCTCACATTCATATATTTTTTCCTCTTTCTTCCCAAAATGTGCTGATTTTGTTCATACTTCCTTGTTAAGTTAGTTCTTCGTTTGTGATATATCATTTGAACAGTGCTTGGGTTTTGGCTGGGAAAAAGTTCTCTTGTGAAATTTTTTTCCTAAGTCCTATTGTAACAGACATAGTCATTGACCAGTGTGGAGCCCATGCTCCATTTCAGAACTAGCCATTGAGAATACACATAAATAATACAATCTGTAAGAAATAAGGTTAAAATAGTAAATAAATATAAGTTAATATAGTTTAAATCTGGCAAAATCTGGTTTTTAGAGAGACTTATGGAATCATACTATAACAAAGCTTCTTATTTCCTGAATAACACAAAATTTCATCTGTGAGAAGTGGGATTTAAGATATCATCCCATTCTTTTTGTTTCTCTGTTAATAGCTCTATAATGTTTTTTCCACTCAAAAGGATGTTGTGAACAAAAATGAATATAGTTTGCATGTAGATTCAAGAACATCTTATTAAGATATTAACACCCCAACAAAAACACAACAAACTCTAACACTTCTAATCCAAAGTTTCTTAAAATTTTCATTTCATTATATTTGCAATTCTTGTACAAAAAATTGCCCTTTGTGCTCATACTTCTATTGTCCCTCTGGATGCTAAGGCTGATTGGGTTAGTCTTCAAGAAAAATGAGAAGAATTAATGAGAATGGAGTTCAGGACAAGCCACCACATTCCCTGTCACTTAAGGACTTTAAAAGTTTACAACCTTACTCACATCTGTAGATAAGTGCACAATTTATACATGGAAGAAGATACAGCTGAAACCACACTGAATATTTTCCGGTTTTTTCCCCTGTTCTTTGTTTGGGGGTTTTGGGTTTTTTTTGTTGTTTTGGTTTGTGTTTTTTTTCCATCAAAGTACAGCACTGGATGAAAAAAAAATAACAAGAGAAAAAACAATACACAGGGACAAGTTTATGTGTCACATGTCATTGAAATTAGTGGTCCTGATTCTGTATCAAATTGCAGAGAGTCACACTAACTTTGCTGGAACTTCTCTCTAATAAATGAAAAATAAATCATAGGAGAATTTTTTTGTATGGGTGCATTATTATATATGCAGTGTTCTATGATACAAATAAAATTTTCATATATTAATTATAATTTATTAACATCCTTGATCAAAGTTTGTGCAATTTTGACTGCCTTTCCTAAATTCTCCTTAACCTTGCACTGAGTATTGCCTGTGTACAGATTGTATGGCTTAGTCCAAAAGTTTCAAAATATTTAAGCTGTTGCAAACTGTGAGGCAAAATAACAAAGCTGATGAAATAATAATCTCATATGTCTACATATATACACCAATCACCTACCTATAAATCAACAGTTTCACTACTGTGACATCAGAGAACAACCTCATTGTCTGTTACTTCTTTGTTTGCAGTTGCTAAATAATTTAGGGGTGGAGTTAAACAAAACTGAATTACTTTCAGTATTAATCAACATTATTTTTCAGTATTTATGATGAATGTTTTCTTCACAGAGACAGTAAGTAGTCATGAGTAGGGTAGAAGGGAGGTTTGTGCTTGGAATGCAATTCTATAATGCAGCCTCTTTACTAGAATGTGATAAGGACTAAATATTCCAAAAAGCCCGTCTTAAATTCCCTGCTATTTTGTCATTTAGATTTTTTTTTAAAGGTTCGCAAAAGTCTGAGGCTGGCCCATCATGCGGTATTAAAATTTTTAAATTATTTCCACGATTATAATAATTTAATAATAGTTATTATAATAACTGTAATTATAATAAATTGATAAATGTTAAATAATAATTATAATAATATAACAAATTATTTTATAATCAAATTATATAAACAATATAATATAGTTGTCTATAATACAGTCCCAAATCAGTGTGAATAACAGCAAAAAACTACTTCCCATCCCCAACACTAGTGTTGATCTCTAAGGCCTTGCATCAAAACTACATGAAAACTCTTTCATATTAAACACTGGATCTGTGTCATTTCCAAATACTTCTGCAATTCTCCTTACAGTGCATTAAGGTAGCATTTTTACAAGAGAACAGATGATATTGTTGCAAAAGAGGGCAGTCAGACAGCCCAAATGGAAATAGATGGTTGAATGCTGGAAAAAGTATCCTAGCTGAAGAGTTAAAGACATACTGCTTCCATCACAATGTAACGACAAGTAAGAAGAAATTCCTCTAATTATTTTATAGTAATAATAAACAATAGTCTACCTACATTTAAATAATTGAAACTTATCATATTTTTTCTCATTTATTCAAATAACTGAAACTTACACCCATGTTGATGGCTGCTATCTCTTCATAAATATGTGAACTTGACCTCAATATTTGGAGTCTTCTTAGTATAATTGTAAAATAAATATGGACAAACTGAGAATACATTTCCATTTCCAAAAAACCCCAATTCCCACCTTTTTACCAGCCATACTTTTATAGCATTATAAGTTTTCTTATCTGAACTTTTCACATAAGTGTGACACTGCCTTAGACAAAAACATGAAAAACTCAAAATAAAATCATTTAATCAGAGTTCTTAATCCTAGCAGAGATGAAGTGTAAAAAGTGTGATTCCTGGTTAAAAAAGTGAAGATGATGAGTTTAATCAATGCATATAGGTGAAAGCAATATACCATTGGAGAGTGAAAATTCTGTAGAACAGTAGCAACAGAAGGTGGCTCAGTGGTTGCATTTGCACAGGTGGCTTTAAAATATGTTCTGTGTCAACTATCTAAAACCTCAGCCTGCTTTCATTGAAGCTGATGGCAAAATTCCCATTGAATTCAGTGGGGGCAGGAATAAAGTTCTTATTATGCCTTCAGAGAAATTAATCTGCTCTTCAGTTCTCATATAATATATATATATGCAGCCTATAGTTAGAGAATGTCATATAATTAGTGTTTAGAAAAACACTTGTAAAAGTAGACATTAACTGAACATCTGATAAATTTAAAAATATTGACACTCCTTGTTTTTCTTTGAGCATTTGTTTTTCACAAACTGTTATTGACTATGTGAATCATGCGAGTTTAGGAGTACTTTTCCTATTGTTAACACTATGCAAACCTATTTTGAGTAATGCCATAATTATATTTGGTGTTTCTAAGTCTGTTAAAATTATTAGTCATAATTAGAGAGGCAGAATAAATTACAGAATGTAAACTGACAATTAAGATTGTATAAATATTTTCAAAGCTCAGCCCTAACACTCAGTTTGTCCAATTACACCAGTAAACAAAACTTTTTAGCAACAAGTACCAAAACTGTATTGTATCTGTAGTTAATTTTGTGTCATTTTTCTGCAGTATAATCCAACAGGATTTGGCATCATTCCATTACTTTATTGTAAGTATTATAAATTATTTTTCTGTCATTTCAGTAAGCATTTAGGTAGTTGATGTTGCACACTTTGTATGGTCTGCTTTATCAGTTATTGTGGTTGATACCAAAGGAACTATCTTTCTTTTGTGAACTATTTTTATAAACTACATAGTTTTAATAATTTATGCTTCTATAGTTTTTGTTATTAAACACTGTGCCAAGAGGAGTGAGACTTAAGCTATAAGTCAGTTGTAATTATGTGTTCTTTAGTCAAAATTGTGGGGCAGCAGGGTTTCAGGTCTCTGCACACCAGAATGTATAAATAATTAATTCCTTGGGTTGTCCAGGAACATTCCAGTCAGTCACCTGCATAAATTTGTTAATGGACAGGCTTGAGACCATGGACCAAATTGAAATCAGGTGCCTGACAGATCAAACCTTCACAATGACATATTTGACTAATAGTTTTAGAAGCCCTCCAGATGGAAGCTTTGGACAGTTTGGCAGCTCCTGCTGTGTCTAGTTCAGTTTATATGCCTGTGATGATTAACATTTAGTGTGGAGTCTCCAAAGGTCTCACCCAGGTCAGTCCTGCTACAGACATGACTGAATTGTGTGTAGGTAAGACACTTGAAGACAACAGAAACTCTTCCTGTAGAAATAGTTGCACAGGACAGTTTTTTGTGTGTAGAAGTTTTGATGTTTTGTGTGCATTTTAAATGTATCAACAGTGATGAACTGCGGTGGGTCAGTCACAGAGCATGTCTTGAGATCTGATTCTCAATGCAAGTACTACAACACCACAAGATTCCTATAATTTTTTTCTTGCTTTTTAATGTACAGTGAATATCAGAGAACAACAACACTATTAATGAGTTAGTAACCTAGTAACAAGCATTAAGATTCTTGAAATTATTCTTTCTGGCCTGAATCTGCAGAAGACAGTTTTCCTACTTTTCTCTAGGTGCCATACCATACCTGTCTGTCTCATGTTGCCTCACTTTGTTAGTTGTCCCAAACAGCACTGATTTTGTTTACGCAACAAGAGAGCTCTTAATATTCTTTTTACAGATCTCTAGGTTCCGTTGACGGTAGTGTCTACATGAAGAGATCAACATTTAAATATATTGACTCCCACTTCTTATGTCCAGTCAGTGGAATTGCTCTTCTGCATTCCACTAAAGCTTTCTTTGTTATCCATTGACAATAGTAGGAGCTTATACACCTACATTGAGATGCCTGAGTATCTTGACACACATCCCCCATGTCTAGTGTCTAGTGACTCAGAATCTGCATGGGAGAAGTGTTTGATATCTGATGGGTATTCAACATAAGTGGGAAAGAAAATTATATTGAGAACCAACTATTGAAAACTGAAATGAAATAGGTACTAAAAATAATGTTAAATTTTTAACAGCAAGGGCAGCTATCTACTGAAAGAGCTTATTCGGGCAGGCCTTTTATGTGAATCAAACATCTTTCTTGAAGAAAACAAACTCTTATTTTAAATTTTTCCACTTCAACATTCTTGCTTAGAATAGCTGGTGCTGTGTTTTGGGTTTTTCTTCATATTTTCTGACAAGTTTAGGTTAATTAAGAATTTAAAACTTTTTGTTATTGCTATTTAGATGAGGATACAGCAAATCTTTTGCTTATCAATTAAACAAAGGGAAAATAGTCTTGTCAATCTGGATAATGATTCTGCATATTGATCAAACATACTCCTTGTTAGATTCTTGAGACAGAAGACTGCAGTTTAGTATATGATGATTCTTCCTATGTCAATCTGAGCAATGATAATTAGAGTGTGATTAACATTATGATTGAAATCCGTGTCTATTTCTTTTCCTCAGATGTTTTTGCCAAGTTATCTCTCTGGCTGAAGTGCTGGTACAAATTGCTGGTACAGATTTATCACATCTTTAAAATCTTGTACTTAATGATTAAATGCCAGAATTGTTATACAGCAGTAAGTAATATGAACAAGAATATTCTGACTCTGGTTGACATTTCTAAAGGTTTTACTTTTCTTTGGACCCGTCTAATCTTCCACATCTATTATCCTGTACTTTTAATAGTACCCATGTATTGTGTCTTAACAATTCCTAGGTGTCTTCCATGAGCAGAATTTTCAGCATCCTTTGGGGAACATTGAATTCATTGCAATTCAATCTGTGAATGGAAGCTCCTGAAAAATACATGTTGGAGGAGTGTATTCCGTTATTGGGTTCTTTTCAATGATAAGGTCTGAAATGTTCTTAAGTACTTTAGAGCAGGACATTGGTAAACTTCCTAGGCTGAAGCAGCCTAATATAGAACATTCTTTGCTACCATCAAACCTGAGACAGCTAAGAGTTCAATATTGCCAAGCTTTGGCCTGAAGAAAAAATCCTTAACTGCCTTCAATCGGTCATTGGCATACCTGTCCAGAATGATTTGGATGAGAACAGGGTAACATTTGGCAGGTGCTGACTGCCTGTCTAGACCTAGAACTTATACAAAGCAATATCCATCAGGGGAGCATTTTCTGCATAATTTTAAAATTATGAGGACGTTGTGTCTATCATGCCTCAGGATAATCTGGTTGGAGATGGAGGAAGAAATTAGTGTGGATGACCTATTTTTCCTGTGGCTGCTTTATTACTGTATAATAAAAATTCATAAACCCAGATAAAGGCTGTATGAAGGAAAAAAAATGAGGGCACATAATCAACTGTAGTGTGACAGGTTCTATGTTCTTGACTCGACTGCAGGAATGCTCATGTGTTTCATAGATGGTAAGATATAAAGCAGAAAAAAAGGAAGGGACTTAAAGACACTGTTAAGATTGACTAAAATGTAATGCCATAAGAAAAGTAGAATTGTAAAACACGAGGACAACAAGGATTACTTATATAAGACTTGCTTTTGTTTTCAACAGTTTTTAAAGTCTTTAGATATCTTTGCTTTTAAATAATTTTTGTGAACTTTCTCTTAAATACACAATGAAACTTCCGGCAGATGATGTATGAGGAACATTTTCTATTTTTTCTAGATTAAAAAAGATTGAGAAAGGAAGGGGAGGATAGTTTTTTCTTTCACTTCTGATGTAAAATCCATAGAGTATCTTCAAATATTTACTGATCTGTTCTGCCTTGCGTTTCCAACTTTCTACTAATAGATATATTTAGCATCTGGTGCACTCTTCTGGTTTTGCTACCAGTTGTGGCATTGTGAACACAAGGCTTAAACTCAGGAGTCCTTCTGGAATCTTCTCTTGGGTCATCCATTTTACTGCTTCGTGTCCTTGAGCAATTGCCTTAATTAATACCACAGCAAATTTTCTCCCATTGCTTGTCTTGTTACAACTTAAAGTTTTACCAGGTAGGTAGGGCTGGTACCAAAATCGAAAAAGGATTCGGCCAACAGGTGGACCACAGAAGTATCCATGGAATTTTTTTTCATGTCAAACCAAAGCTGTTGGATGCTGCCTTGGTGTGATGACTGAATTTCCAAGGAGTCTTTTGCCTGACCAGCATTTTGACAAGGAACGCTATAAATATGAGTGATTTTCTCAGTGAATTCTATGCATTTCTACCCTCTAATTTGATCAGCACTGTTGAATAAATAATAAATTGAAGATGGTTTGTAACTAATTAGTTACTCCTTTGGGTAATAGAGGCTTATTGGAACAGGTGTGGTCTCCCACCATGTATGCATGTGCTATCATGCTCATCACACTGGAAGCCTCTAATCACTAATGTTTTACAATTAACGACCGGGACTAAAGCAAGAAATTAATCCAGACTGAAAGAATTTATCTTTTTCCTAAATCTGGATTTAATGGATCTTAACCTGATCTCATATGCAATAGCATCACTTGGTAGAGGTAAAGGACCTGAATCTGATCACATTGTCAGTTTAGGAAGCCATTATGTTCTGAATGTGAAAAATCCCAAACCTTCCCTCTCCATCAGGGCTTGAAATATGTTCTCTGAAATGAGAGGTAAAAAAGTCTGTTAGATACATATCTACCCATCCAGCTATTCATCAATGTTTCTGGAATTATAGATTAGGAGATACTTTTCAGCATGGTAAGAAATGCAAAATAATAATAACAACAAAAATGTTTAGAATACACACACACACACACGCACACACATACCCCCACACCCACACCCACACCCACACCCACACCCATTATCCTCAGGGCTTTAGTTACTTATGCACTCGAAAGAGTTTTTTCTAAAACATTAGCAATTGGATTTAGATTCCCAATTCATGGTGTCAAGGAAGGGAAAAACCAAAATGGTATCTGGCTTTAGACTCAGGGTTTGGGAATTTGGATGAGAGAAATGGCCCAGACCTACAAGCAGTTATTCACTTTATGTTGTACAGATAATGGCAAAAGCAGAAGTAATGCAGGGAGCTTTTCCCACAATTTTCTACAAAATTAAAAAGTTATACAACACTCTGTGTTAGCTGATTTCATTAGGGTGCCTTTAAATTAGAACAAAGTTCATTTAGTTAGCCTTTAACAGACTCTCTTAGGACAGTTTGGTTTTGACTCGCAACAATGTATGATCTCTCTTGCCAGGGCATTCAATTTCTTCTCAAATTAATTTAAATCCTCCCTTGTAATTTAAAATTTTTATTTGTCATTGTCAATGTAACATCAATTATTTCTGGCTCTGCCCTCAATTTGGCTGCAAGAATCAGTCTCTTGGTGCTGTTTAAAAACTTGTTAGGAATTTTAGGAAGGGATACTGAGCAATCTAATGATAATTATCTTTGTCATTGTTAGCTTGAGTAATCATGTAGCCTTTGTAAAGGAGTCTGACAATGGTCCTATATCCTACAGGAATATGAGTTTTATAAACTAAAAACTTAAAATGGGGCTTGGTTGGGAGTTTCTAAATAAATATAGGATATGAATTAACATAAGTGGAAACTCCGATTTGTAGGCAGAAAAGTTAATTTTCATATCTTTGTTTAGTGTATCATGAACATCAGAAACTCATTTATTTTCTTTCATTATTTTTTGCCTAGATTGAATTTTCATGATAATTTTCTTTCTTTATCAGAAATTCTAATGTCAGAGTTCCATAACTATTTAGCAAGCAGTCTGATAACGGCAATACTCACTCTTATATCCTCTTCAGACTCCATATTGATGATAACACAATCCCTTCAGATATGTCAGTAGCTTTTTTGAATGCGGATGTGACCATATGTGCTGACTTAATGAATTATGAGCAGTACTGTTATATGCCTGCAGAGAAGGCAAAGACTGCAGGATGCAGGATGCCTGCAGGATAAGTGTTTGCCTTCATTAAAAAAATCTCAGACATATAACCAAATATAAACTATGGATTCATTTTTAGTGATATCCATAGTACAGAAAAGTTCAATGAGTTCATTCTTTGCTCTAGAGAACCTATTTTTACTAAAAACAGTTGAAGCTAATGTATTCCTTTCCCACAGGGGCCAACAGTCTGTCAGCAAATGCATTTCTCCCATGAATCCCACAAGTTTTCAGTGTTACAGGACAAAATCTCTGTGGTAAACAAGGTCACTGGTTCTTACTAAACAGATTTTCAGCCCTCAAGGATCCTCATTTAACTAATGAATTTATAAATTAATAATGTTGTTATTTCCTTTTTGTAAAAAAATGTTTAGATGAAAAGAAGACGGTAATAAAACAGTTACTAAAATTCTCTCTGTGTCATTAGGCGCAGATGGATTTAGCACTGCTCAAAATTTCTCACAAGGTTTTCAGTTTAACCTGTGGAAGCCCAGAAGTACCTCACCCTAAGAATTCAGGATCTCTCCAGGCTTAATACTTGAATAGTCATGCTCTTGTGGCACTGTAACATAAGAAGCAACATCTAAATAGTTTTGGTGAGTGGATTAAGTTTCAATCTCATCTTCATTTTGTTACACATCTCTTCTTCCACTATGCTTGGAAGGGGTAACCACATAAGAATTTACTCATTTTCCCACTTTTTTCCTTTATTTTCTTACTTTGATAAAGGAATATTTTGCTCCTCAAGTGTCTTTTTAAACAACTCAGAGGAGAAAAGAGAAACTTCATAATAGGAATGAATGACAAGAGTAGGGGGCAGGAGTTCACAGTCTCTGGGTCTGGCTACCTTTCTCCAGAGTCTGGCACAAACCCAATGTGATTTACCTTCTCTGTGCATATCTTCCCTTTACGCAGAAGTGCTGCTAACTCAGCAGTGAGCTTCTCTTCAATCAGTGTTGAGCTGACTGTGACTGTGGTTTAGGCACGCTGATAATTGTCTGCCTGGAAAGAAGCTAAAGCAAGTACTGCAATTTTCATTTGAACACTTAAATACTTCAGAACAATCAAGAGTGTTTTACCCCAAAAATCACCCTTTCAGAACTTGGAGACAGATTTTTCTCCATGATGAACTGCAGTCGGAAAATGAACTCATTAAAAACCTTTGTGCAAGAATGAAGTTATTTAGATAAAAGTTAATTCTTCATGCGGTCATTCATGCACCTCAGATACAGTAAGAAGGGAAAGGGATACCATTAGTATTCGAAAAACAAATGGTGTAGGCTAGGACTGTATCTAAGGTATTTAAGAGACAAAGACAGAAATAACTTGACAGGCAGGTTGAAGGCAAGGACATATATTGGGAATATTTTCTGAGAGCAACAATCCTTGGCAGTTATTAATGTAGCCCAGTAAATGTAGCGTTGACATCACTTTAACAGGTCATAGGATCAGGAACGAGGCTTACCAGGCTTTATCTAAAGTTGTGCTGGACCGCAAGGGATTTTGTTTCAACTTATAAAAGCCATTTTATAATGACCAGGTCTGATTAGTTTTATTTTTGATTATATAATTTTGAGGTACAATTATGTGCTTATATTTTTAGAAGAAAATTGCTCTGCATAGTATGAAATATTCAGCAGAAAATGTGATACTTCTAGCTCTAGAATAATGATGTAGTGCAGAATACAAGCATGGTATTTCAGCAAAGGCCTTGAAAGTGAGGATGCAGAATGCAGTGCTGAGGAGTAAAACTTAAAGAGGATAGGTGAGACACATAGATGACATGAGAAACCACAGAGATGTAAACAGTTCACCAGATGAAGAAATAGCAAGAGGGGATGATGTAAAATTGGTTTTGAGAATAAAAAACAAGCATCTGACATAATTAAGAGAGATTATATCTAATATAGATATAACGTGAAGGTGCAGACAAATGAAGAAAGAAACACAGTAAGCATGAGAGAAAAACTTTAAAAACAACACTAATGTATAGAAATTTCCTCCATTAAAAAGAAAGGAAGAAACTGTCAACATCAGGATCTTCCCTTAGGGAGGCTTGGATAACTGTCAGCTTGCTGTAAGCCTTTCTCCACACGTCCAGGATGAAAGTACAGCCTTCAGATCCACTCAGAAACACTAGAAGTGTGACTGTAAAAGTAGAAAAATGAGTATATATTAGGAATAATGAGTGCAACAATTGTAATTATATTATTATTAATAATATTGTAATATAGTAATAATATAATTTTAATTTGAGTGACATTTTCCACTATAATACATTTTTTTCAGTAATAGAAAAATCTGGTTTTAGACTGTTAAGATTTTAATGTTGCTAAAAATCTATGTGACTTAGATTTATATATTAGATGTGTTTCCTCTTTGTTTCAAAAGAGGGTTTGAGTAAATGTTAGTACCTGGGACTAATTTTTAACAGTAGGTTAAAATACTTCATATATTAGTGAGATCTCTGGTTCTCTAAAGTTACTATTGTGAATGGTTAAAAACAAAGATTTTGAGAGTATTACAGACAATGCTATTTATCAGCATATGCTATGTTTATCAAGGAAAACTCCAGGACAATGGTAATACATCATATTATATGATTTTGCAGAATGTCTCAACAATGTATTACCTGTTCTGTTCAATTAACTCACCTAGATTGAACATTTAATTACCCTGTTTTGAGCAGTTGCATACTGTAGTAGTAATTGGGAACCCATTATCCTCAACATTAGTCCTAGTTCATTTTATTTCTCCCTTTTCTCTCAAAAACGCAGCAGGTAAGTCGGTTCAGTATCATGAGCAAAAAATGCATTCTTGACAAAAAGTGAATGAAGAGCCAAACACTATGAGTAACAGAGCTAAAAAATAACACAGAAAATCATTGTAGAAATATAAACATGCATGTAAGCAAGCAAGCTCTTCACAGACTGCAGTTTTAAAAGTGAAACACTTACAACCCAACATGATGTTCTTCAGGATCATTTTTAGAGATTAAGAGGAAATAGGTTGATGCAGATGGAAAGACTAAGTTGTGACTGTGTCTGAAATTCTGTTTGCTTTAATATATCACTACGTATCTGTCTGTTGTTTTTCTCAGGTGGCATATTTCAGGTCAAAAATAGTCCTGAGACCTGCAGTGTTCAGTTGTGTTCAGCGTTAGATGCCCATGGAGTAGGGCTACAGCTGCTGTTCACGACAAGATTTTTCTGGAAGCCTTATAATGTTAAGTCTCAAAACAATTGTTAGAGGTAACAGGAGGAGTACCAGCCACCTAAATGATGTGTATTTTATGGTGACTATTGAGAAGCATCGCATTATGTCAGTCTTTACTGTTAACATTTTATTTTTTAATCTTGATAAACATTTTCCTATATTTAGATTTTCTGTTGTTTTCTCTTTCTCACAGCTTCCTACTATAGTGAACATAATTTGATATAAATTGAAGTAATTAAAATATGATTGACCAAAGCAACAAACTACTGGGGGATATTTTTGTTCTTAAGAAGTGGTTACTTTACATTTTGCTAAGGGCTTCATATCTATTTCTTATGTTTGTGTTCTGTTTCTAAAGCCTGTCTCTTTAATTGATCTGTTTATACTTTTGTGAAGGGTTTCATCTATGCATGTGACATTTTATGAAAATTAAGATTCCCTCACAATCATTTCAATCATCATATGCATCTTCATTTTAACACAGATTAAGAATCCCAAATAGGTTAACTGACTTAGACAAAATGCCTGTAGTTTTCCTGCCAACCACAATAAGGTGGGCACCTTAGCCCTCAAGGTAGGAAAGAAGCGAAGAATGCTATGACTAATGAAATTTAATAGATTTAGATCTGACCTCAGCCTTTGTTTTCTCTGTCATCTTGTCTTCTCCTGAGTCCTCATGTCAGAGATGCTGCTCCCTGTTACATCTGTCACAGTGGGATCCTTGGCCCCTTCATAGTGGCTGTCACTGAAAGGACACGCTATCGAAAGTGTTGAGGAAGATTTAATCTCTCTGTTGCACAGCTCAGTGATTTAGTAGGTTCAGCAATGTGACACACTGAATCGGCTCAGCCACTGATGTTAGGAGTCTCTGACTACTTGGTGATTATGCGTGGATTTGTTGAACAGGTTATGCTACATAAAAGGAAATGTAGGTAGTCAAGTAGAGTAGAACCACTTACAGTGAAGTGTTTTGAAAATTCCAAACTGTCTTCATGCATTTCAGTAAATATTTTCCTCAAGCTGCATACAGTGGTTCTTCTAGAAAAACTCCCTTTCAGATAGTAAATCCTTTTGTTAGGGTTTAGGGTCTAGACACATCAAATAATGTGTCTAGGTAGTCTTAAATAACGGGGATGATTGCCTTCTCGTTTTGGACAGAAGCATAAACAGAGAAGAAAAGCATGCCAACTGTTGCTGCAGATTCTCTCAGCTGGAAGCGAAAACCAGTTAAGGCTAATTATTTTGCAGATACTTGACCTTGTACTACAAGTTATGCAGTAAAAGCATTTGGAAACAAAACAAGTTGATCTTTATGACTATGGGACCCTCTTCAAGGACTGAAGACTTCTAAGTAGGGTAATACATCCTTGCCAGCTGGCTTACCAGCCAGATGAGGAGAGCTTTAAACTAGAAATTACAGTGAAGGGAGATGTTAACCTTCAGTCAAATGAGAAAACAGTGAGTTAGGTTGAGAATCAAATGCTGAAGGGTGATGTGGACAAGACAGGCTTAAAAATCAACAAAGTAGAGCAGAAAAGGGTGAATCCCAATGTACTCACACAAATAAGGGAGAGCCAAGAGAATGGCAGGATGGGAGAAGCTGTCACACTTTTTCTGGGAAATTGGCATGAACAAGTGCCCTTCTCATGTGCCTGTGCACTAATGCATGTAGCACAGGGAACAAAAGGAGGAATTACAGGTCTGCACACAGTTGCTATATGGATGTGGTGGGATATCTCACCCAACTAGAGTGCAGTGAATGATGGGTACAGGCTCAATAAGAAGGACATGCTGGAAAAGCAAGAGCGGGTTTCCATTTGTGTGTGAGAGAAATGGGAACGCAAAAAGGTGTACCTAGGAACAGGAAAGGAAATAAACAACTCCAGTGTTGGTGGCTGCAAAATTTTTGTTCAGCCTAAATACTTCCATCTCACTGTGGCCAGATAGATTAGAGGGGTAAAAAAGTGCAGCAAATGAAGCATATCTGGGAGGCCAGTGGCTGTCTTTCTGTTAGGATCTGGCAGCCCATCAAATTCAACCTACCACAATTACCTTCTGCTTTCTTTTAAGATATAAAAGTTATTTTGAAATACTATCCTTCACTTATGACATTTATCTGTGTGAGATAATTGAAAAGCATTGAAAAGGAGCTTGACTAGATATTGATAACCTCAGTTATCTATGGCCAGTTTTGTTTTTCTGACAAGCATGATGTTTTGAATTTTTCATTATTTAGTCAAAATAATAAAGAGTAAACTCCCCCCCCCACCTCTCTCTTCTATTCTAATTCCAAATCAGAATAGTTCATTTACCTTTTTATTGCCAAACTGACTTGAGTTAGATAGAGAAATTTCTTGCTGTAGATCACAGATCTGTCTCTACAGTGAAGTGATTTTTCTTGCAGAATGAGAGAAGTTACTGGGTCAAGATAGAGACAGGGAGATAACTCAACAATTACCATCATGGGCAAAAGAGACTTGGATGGGGACTAAGGGAAAATGAAGTTACTGCCAATTAAAATAGATTTGGATAGTGACAAACAAAAACTTAAACACCTGCATACACACACACATTCCCAGTCTCAACTTTGTTCCTTTCTCATCTCTTCTATTTCTTCCCTCTCCCTGAGCTATGCAAGACTGGTGGGGGAAAGAGGGGTTATGATCAGTCCATACTTGTTTTGAAAGAGTATTTTGCCTTTCCTTAACTGTTTTCCCAGAGCACTTCCACCCTGACTGAGGGGCCCAGCCATGCCCAGGAGTGAGAGGGTTGGAGCCCTCTGGATCTGGCTGTGTCCAGCCCAGAGCTGTCCCTGGCCTTCCTCACAGAGCCCTCCTGCAGCCCCTGTGGCCAGTGCCTGGCCATGGATACACAGTGAAATAACACAACATGATTAGGATAAAATGGGAGAGGAACATTTCCTTAATATTATGAAACCATACTTGCTAGTATGTTTTATTTTATATGCTATCATATCATACTTTCAAAAATATGCTTTGAAAAATATACTTGTACTCCCACAAGATCTATGTGATAATCACAGATTGGTCACTGACGGCCAAGACCTCTAAAATCAGGAGTGATTCCTACAGCAGCTACATTCTCAAGTCAGCTGGATACATTCAATGATTAAAACATTGTGCAGTCTCTCTGTGCCTCTTAAAAGAAAGAGTAGTTAAAACTTTGTAGCAAAGGTAATAGCAAAATATTGGAAACTACGTGATCCTCCGCAGTCAGAACACATTCACTGTGTAGACTTCAAGTCTTGTTGGTCTCTGGAGACGCATATGATCACCAGCAAATTGAAGGTTGCAGGGTTTTTAATTGCTTGTTGTCAGTGCATAGAGGTTGTATTTCATATCATGAATTTTAAGTTGTCCATCCTTCCTTTGTTTCCTAATTATATGCAAATGCACAAGAAAGGTACAGAGTCAAATCAAGTTCTGAAGTTGCTGTAACACCTTCTGAATTACATGTCATAAATCTATTTATGTTCTAGGGTTTTTCTACACAGAAATATAGGAAGAACATCCCAGTTGTTGTCTTATAGGTTCAGTGCAGATTTCTTTTGGCATATGTTAAGTGTATTGTTTTCTATCATAAGTAAATTTAGCCTTAAGAATAAATAGAAATATCCTAAAGTATTGAACCTTTTAATTTGTGGATCTGAAAATAGGGAAATGTCCAACTGATGCATTGGAAGTTGAGTGGTATACTAAAGCACAAGGAACTCTTATTTGAATAATTAAGAAAACAGCACATGAGATACAAATGAAAGCAATAATTAAACCAGTATATTTTCAAAGACAGACCAGGTTATGCAGATATCTAGGAATAAGTATCAACCTCTCTGCTGCACCTCTCTTGCCTGTAGTTCAAAGCAGCTCAGATCTGTTGAATCTCCATACAAAGAGGTTTGTCTTACCAGCGAGGAATGCTTCCTAAACTTTGAGCCAAAAGAAAAAAAAAAAACCAAAAAAACAGAGGAGAAATCCGATCCCCATAAAGTCATATCACAACTCTGAAAACTGTAGTTTGGAAAACAGTATTTTAAATACATCATCCAGTGCTTTTAAGCCAGTGTCTTCTTGTTCATGTAACACTGAAGTGAACCCTCTGGAGAAATCTAAAGAATGAAGGTTCTTAAGAGTCACTCATATAAAACTTAAAATGTAACTAACATTAATTACATAAATTCTAAATCTTTTTATTTACTTTGAGCCTGTTCTTATGCAAATCTGAAACATAATGGAAGATTTAAATTATGTGTAATACTAGGAATCAAAATTGTCTGCTTATTTCTAAGAAAGCTTTAGTCAAATTCCTATAATATCACACTCCCAGAACATGCTAGTTCAGAAGAATTACAAACAGTAGAAAGCAAATAATAGAAAAGAATTTTATTAAATTTGGCTAAGTAAAGGTAACAAGCCTTAGCATTTGAGCACATCTGTCAAAATTGAATACCAAGTGCTGTTTGACTTGTTTAAAAGCTGGTTGACTGATAACAAAAATATTGTATCAAGAAGTAGTTTGATGCTTTACTTTATGGACAAGATCAGTAATAATGTACATCTGCTTCATCAAAAACAGTGGGTATAGCACAGAGGAATAAAACCCAACAAAATACAGAAATTTGTGGGATCATAGCCCAAAAGTGTCTGAAACCCTAAATGGAGATTTGTGTCCATAAACATTTTATTTTCAACAAAAGCTGTTATTTCAGTTGTTCTGCAGGTCCTACCCAACCAAGGTATCAGAGAAGCTCCAGTAGTAGATCTTTCTTTATTTCAACAACAAAATAGAGAAATTCAAAAGTGTAATCGGTAACATCATTTGCAGTCTCTTTCACACTTTGTTTTCTATTGCAAGTACAGTACTAATACAGACATTACTATGTTCAAAATCAGTGTATGGGAAATTATTGTTTCACTGAGAATGATACGGTAATAATCTAAATTGTTGGCATTAAAATTCTGCCTGTTACTCTAGATCAAAAATGGAAACTTCACAAAGGACTCTTTTAGGATAGATGATGACTTTCTACACTTCCATTTCATAATCCTCCAATAATCAGTGTGATAGTTTTCCATAATTTTCATAATTTAAATTCATATGATAAATCTGGGATTTTTCCAATTAAATATTTTTTTCTCATTCTTCAAGAAAAGCATGCAAGGTCCCTCTGGTCTATTCACTGCATTTATGTTTACGACATGGTTTATAATAAAAAACAGTCATAAGTTTTTCTTGTTGTGAAAGAAACTATCCTCAATCAATAGACATGCTCCAAATTGCACAAACATAGTAGTTACAAAAATTGTAAACAACATCCGTGTTGAAAAAACTATTTCAATATAAAGAAAAGATACATTATTTGTGAGTGTCTGTATGTTCCAGTTGATTATTTGACATGTTCCCCTCAAAATCAGTCTTCCAATCAGGATGTTACTTGCCGATACAATTTTGAAAACTGGCATTAAAGTGCTGTGTTTTCAGTAATTACAACAAAAAAAGAGAAAAGAGAAATATCAATAAATTTTTCCCATGCTCTGATGTGCACTCAAGACTCTGTTATTCAAGTAAAATCACCCTTTGATTTTCATTATGGAAAGAATAATATATATTAGTAGTAGTAACTATCTGAGAAATGAGTTCTAGATCCAATCTTATAGGTCCAGATTTTCAAGTTAATATTTTTTTTACTTAGCTAAAATGGATTCGTGTTAATTTTTCATAGTTTAACTATTCATTTCTAAAGAACAAAGAATAAGAGAAGAAAAGCCTATAGAGAGACATTTGAAAAGCAATGCTTTAAGTACTTGCAGCGTTTTTATTTCAGATATATTTTACTTCAGTGAAAGTCAGTGGATATAAACAAAAATTCATTCACTATGAAGAATAGTGTATCTGAATTTACATCAAATACTGTGTATTCCTTGTGGGATATGGCTGATTGTGCACAGAAATATTGGTACGTGTGCCAGAATGTTGTATTTCTCAAGAATATAGCTCAGAGGCAAGTCAACAATAGCACTATTTGATTTGCTGCTTGCTTAGACATGGAGTTAGAATTCATATTACTTCACATACAATATTTTTATTTGCCCTTTCTATAACTTCTTGAGTTTTACCTAAAAACTCTGCCTAACATGTATAATTTTTTACCTGAATTTTCTACTGACTAGAAATAATCAATCAATATTATGCAATTTCTCTATAAGTGAACTACCATATATATTTGTTTTTACTATTAGTTCTTTACTAAAAGACCCATTTTAATACTTCATAAGAGCTTTCTGAAAAAAAAAAAAAATTAACCTCTTTCTACAGAAGACTAAGGTAATGATTTTGTGTGTTGAAAGCTGTCATTATAAAAATATAGTTATTTTTGATGTAAAATATGTATTTTATTGTTTTTCTTATTCCTTTTTTCTTTGGCTATCTATGCAGAAGACTTACTTTATATATTCATTTTGTTGTCTGCTACCCCTCTTTCACTTTAACAGTACAAATATATGTATATTTCCTCTATATATACACACATAGCTTGCTCCCAATGTACATTTCTCTGTTGACAAGTTACAGTATAAATAATTTATAGATACAATTTATTGCAAGATAGAAATATGCTGATACAAAGCAGAGAGATCCACCTTCTATTCAGGGAAAAGCAATACAGTATCCAGTGTTGTAATAAACTGTATATTTTGTTAGGAAAGATATTTTATTGATTTATTTTCCACTTGTGAATTGCAGGCTTTCTATAATTCAAGTACTGATTTTTTTTTCGTTTTAATATCATAGCTTAAGTTACCAGAAGAGGAAAATAATTTTTTCCACTCAGTGGTGTGAGCTGTCCTTAGATGTGAGTGAAATGGCTGTACTTAACTGTGTAATAATCCACCATTCCTGCTGAGTTAGCAAAGAGAAACAGGCTATCTCTTCAGACATCAGTTTGCTGGATGGCCTTCTCAGAAGGGAAATAAAAAATCACCTCATCTCAAAATCACCTACTTGAGATTGACCTCCACATGCTGAATTCCTCTGCAGGCAGGTCTTAACAGCCATTTATCTCTGACACAGCCCTGGTGCCGACTTTTCCCTGAGGGCAGAGAGAAACAGCAATATAGGATGTTATTTCCTTAATAATTAGCAATCCCCTCGGCAGACTGGCTCAGCTTTCTTCCTCAGACACCCTTGGATCTAGTGCCCGACTCCCAGTCTCAGCAATTCCTACCGCTGGAGGTATCTGATCCAATGACTGCCTTTCAGGTACCTGCATATCCACCTGAGAATCAGTACCGTGTTGATGACTTGGCTATGACGCAGTTCTCAGAAGCATTTCTCACCTCTTGAAAGACATCCACTGCCCATTCTGGTTAATAAAATATGTTATTAATAACTATGAGTAATCAAACTACCACTTTTCATGCAAAATGACAGCTAAGAAATATAGCAAATTTGCTATCTGACACATCAAGGATTCTGAGAATTTAAAAATACTAAAATTGCATAGTCAAATTGAGTTTAAATATGCCAAGATGGTTAAAGTAACTACCCTAGAAAAGATTAACATTTGTATAGAAATAATTGATTTTGCTGAAACTGGATGATTTCAATGCAGATTTTAAAGTGTATCAGATAAATTACAAAAGGTGAGACATAATACTAGAGAGAAGAGGATTATATTCTGCCTTGTAGGTGAATGTGTTGTAGAGATAAAGTATTATTCTATTACTCAAGAACCTACCTTCTGTCATCACCAAAGTAGCACTGGGGTTTCAGTGCATTCCTGTTAATTTCACATGGTCCAGTGGCCACAACATATTTAGAAAGGGAAAACCCCATTTTAAAATTCTTTCTGGTCCAACAAGTTGCAGGGCCTTGTCATTTGCGTGAATCAACACATACAGGTAACTAGGGTGACCACAAACCACAGATGAAATGCAAAGAGTAGATTGATTTCATTACTTCTCTAACTGAACATCCTGGGACAACGCTGGGCTGCAGAGACACACAGAAGCAGAAACGTGGGCACTGTCAGGTTTTGTACATCCTAGTGGACCCTGCTGCCTGCCCTGATTTATCCAAGGGCCTCACAAACACAAAGTTTATCACCACACTGTGATCTCTGAGCTTTTGATGTCTCTCAACAGAGGGCTCAAGCAGGTTGGTGAGAGTGTGTTATCTCTGCACAGGAATTCTACTTCTCAAAACAGACAGAGGATAAACAGCAATAGGCATAATAAAAGGAGTTTTCCCACACTGATATTCTCCAGGCTTTAGCATTCCCATTTGCAAGGTCACTTGAGTGAATTTACCATCCTCTTTGCCATTCTTCTGCTTTTAACCATTTCCTCCCAACATTTATTGCCAATACAGTACCTAAAATACCAGTCTACAGGAAGTGGCAGGCTGGAACTCTTATGGCTGCCTCTTTAGTGTCTTCATTAATGTCTTGACTGTGGGACTCAAAGGGTTACTAAGCAAGTTTGCAGGTGACACAAAACTGGGAAGATCTGTTGACTCCACTGGAGATTCTGAAGGGACCTTGATAAATTAAAGAACTGGGCAATCACCAACAATATGAAGCTCAACAAGGGAAAGTGCCGGATTCTGCCCTGTGATAGGGCAACCCTGGATGTATGGACAGACAGGGAAAGGAAAGTTTGGAAAGCAGCACTATCAAAAGGGACCTGGGGATCCTGGCTGATGGCAGCTTGAACATGAGTCAACAGTGCCCTGGAAGCCAGGAGGGCCAACCGTGTCCTGGGGGCATCAGGTACAGCATTGCCAGCCAGGCAAGGGAGGGGATTGTCCCATTCTGCTCTGCACTAGGGTGGCCTCACCTCGAGTGCTGGGGCCTTTTTGGTCACTGCAACATAAGAAAGCTCCTGTGATTCTGCGATTTTAAAAATTACCTGTTCTTCACAGGAATAGAGATTTCGCAGACTACTGTTGTGCAAAGTATAAGGAAAGAGCTTTAAACAGTCACTCATGACTTTTGCTTCTCCATCTCTGTGCACATCTCACTTCTGATTTTCTGGAAACACTGCAGTCAAGATAATGGTTGAAAATTTTCTGCAGGTCCTTTCCTGTCTTTGAAAGGAAAGGATGTAATTCCAACCAGTTCTTTGTTATTCTTCCCTCCCTCGGCACTGCAGCTTGCATCTTCAGAAGTCAAATTGTACTGGGAACACAAGTCCCTGCAGCTGTCAAGAGGAGTAGGATATAGGGGTCTGCAGGAGAGGGGCCCTTTTAGAGTCTTTGTATGGTCTAAAAATTTCAGCTCTCTTTAAAATTTTGTATGTTATTTCACTTTAAGAGTATGTGTTTCTTCTTTTAGTCATAAATATCAACAATTTTGTAAAATGGGAATTCTTTTACTGTGTTCATGTGTGTGGGTTTTCCTCTTTTAATTTAAAAGTTTCTTGGAAGCAGATTTGTTCAGGGCCTAGGACTCTCCTAGGCTTCTCAGGTTTACGAGCTGTCAATGGAGCAATTAGAAACGCATATATTTTAAAGAGATGAGTTTCAGGGCCTATTATACCTTCTCTTCTGCCTGCACTCTTTAGCCTTATTCTGAGCAGAACATATTGACACCCCAAACAGGCAGTCTTAACAGAAAATTAGGAGTGCCTATGGAAAAATTTGAACTCCAGAAATAACTGATTCACACCATTGCCTACTTTGTGGAAGCTCCAAAATATCTATTTTAAGTGGTAGGGTGCCATACAACTGTGTATCAGGCAGCTGCAAACACAATTTATGCATAAAAATATGCAGAGTGTAAAATATCAATCAGAAAAGTACTGATTGTCTTAATTAAGTTTGCTAGTACTGGCTTAATTTGGCTGCTGTATGCAAATGTATTATGATACAGACCTAAATTGCAGAATGTAAACTGCAATTTTCACAGAACTCCCCCTACATTCACTGCACAGAATATCTGATCCCTTAATGAGCAAATAGTTAATATTTTGTTTTCTCCTTTCTGCTTGCTTAGATTTCATGGCTCATTTACGTGCACTGTCCAAATCCCTCTGACTTCAATAGTATGTTTTGATTCAGAAAAAGCCTTTACCCGGATTCTTCGTATATGTTTTTATCTTAAATACTATTTCAGCTCTGTAACATTCTTAAGGAAACAGGGGATATTATATGCTCTAGAAAGTTTAGAGTCAGTGACATTTGACACAGCTATATGATGAAACCTTTCTTTCATCTCCTCCAAGCCTGTGCTTTCTTATATATCAATTTCTGAAAACAAAAATTGTGTAGATTTGACAGAGTAAAGGCATTACTGCTGCAAAGTCAACCCTGCCACAGGTTCATGGAACAAATGGTTCAGGAATTTCACACAAGTGGCTTGACATGGACATACAAATTAAGTGTTACCACAAAATATGCTGGGACAAGACATGAAAATGCATAATGATTGTAAGGGGTCAATATCTAAATTTTGAGGACATCTTTTCTGTGCAATGAATGCATACTAATACTGACTATAATATCCATTTTTCTTCTGTTTTAAAGAATAAACTTTAGAAAAAAGGAATGCCATCATAATACATCATTGTTGTGATTTAACCCCTGCCAGCAACCAAATACCACACAGCTGCTTGCTCACTCCCCTACCAGCAGGAGAGAATTGGAAGGGTAAAAGGTAGAAAATTTGTGAGTTGAGATAAAGACAGTTTAACAGGGCAAGCAAAAGCCATGCACACAAGCAGAGCAAAACAAGAAACTGATTCACTGGTTCCCAGTGGCAGACGGGTGTTCAGTCATCCCCAGGAGAGCAGGGCCCTATCACCCAGGCATTACCATAATTCCAAACATCCCTCCCTTCCTCATTCTTCCCCTCAGTTTTACATACTGAGTGTGATGCTGTATGGTCTGGAATATCCCTTTGGTCAGTTGGGGTCTCCTGTCCCTGCTGTGGCTTATCCCAACCTCCCAGTGACCCTCAACTTCCTCACCACCTTGACCTTATGAAAGGCAGAAAAGGCTTTTCCTCTGTGTAAGTCCTGCTCAGCAAAAACAAAAACATCTCTGTATTATCAACTCTGTGTACAGACCAAATCCAAAACACAGACCCACGCCATCCAGTGTGAAGAAAATTAACCCTACCCCAGCCAAAATCAGGACAGTCATATATACAATTTGCTCACACCAGGACTGAAAAATTTTAACTCTTTGGCTTCTGCTGCTTCGGGTAATTGTCATAAAGCCAGTTACAACAGTAGGTTATTGACATCAGTGTGCTACAATGCATAAAGAAATAGGAGAGTCTGAACCTTTTGCTAACTGCTGAAGAGTTAGACACATATTTAGGCTCTGGAAGGACAATAACATCAAGGACATTGCTTTATCAGCATTCTGTTCACCTGGGCTTCCTCTGGAAACATATCTGCAACCAGTTCTAGTCTTGATTAATTTGGTGCAAAATCCAGCTTCATGTTCCAACTTCTTTAGGCCCTTTGCAGTTCTATTTCCCTTCCCCACCCAAACCTTCTCTAATCTGATATTATAGAAATTAAGTACAAAATGCAGATTTTTTTTCAACTTTCTTTAGACAAAAACTTTAGTGAATTAAATCTTGGTTTTAAAAAGAAATTGAAAACTTTTCATTTTAGCAAAACTGTTTTATTCTGCTTTTTTAATTCTACTCCCAGATGGATGTTTATTCAGGTGTGAGACTGCAAGTTACTTGTATCACATGGAAGCATGTGTAACCTTGGGCAGTACGGTACAGTTACAGGTCTGTGTAGTCCTCTGACAAGTCTATCACTGCTTAATACAAGTAAATGCCAGGAATTAAAGCTTTTCAACTACAATATTTTCAACTAAATTGGTATCATGCATTAGTATTTGTAAGAGTGTCATATATTAGTAAAACACACAGGCACATATGTCCATTGAAAAATGAGGGTTCAAATAGTGGGTTACCGCACAACATTTTCAAAATCAAGCTAGGTCTTCAGAGTCAAAGTGAAATCTTCAAACAGTGAGTAAAATCCAGTTTATGACAACTAATGGTTACACTACTTTATCATGATATGGGGAATGCAGATCTAAATGCAGATGTGCAGGAAAGTAGGTAGACATATGCAGATGTCCCAGATCTTGGATGAATACTCTGTTTCTTTTCACTTTTGCAAAAATGGTAGTTTGCAGTTTCATTCAACCTCACTTCTGTCATACTTCTGCTGCTTTCCTACATAGCTTCCTCCTTCTATCTCTGAGCAAGCAATTCCCTGCCTGTTTGGCCATCCAGACTGTCTGCACACTGCAGTACTTTCAAGTATAATTTCTTCTGTGAAGCCTGCAAGAAGACCGCATTCAGATAGCCACAAGGAGAAAGTGGGAACACCTATAAAGAGAAACAGTAATTATTTCTGGCACACCACTAAACAGAAAACAGCAATGACTAATGCTGCCTTTTGTGAACATAAGGAGGCTTACAGGAGTGTCATCTTGAACATTTTCTCCTCTGACAATGATGTATCACTAATAAAAGAGTCCCTATTGTGAGAGAACTTCCTCCTAGGATGCCAAAAGGTCATTCCCCTTCAGCAAATGTGTCTGTGGAGCTGCATCCATGGCTGGTGTTCTTGTTTCAAGCCCACAGAGAGAACTTCTTGGTCTGTTTTAAACTGCTGTCTCAGTTTCATCATTAAAGAAACTTGTTCCTCATTCCCTGCCAGCTGCTGCCATAATTTAGGTAGACCTTTGCCCATGAGAAGCAGTAGAAAAAGGAAAGGGAGCATGGTAAGACATAGACCTGATTGATTTTAAATTGGCACATGCTGTTATCTAGTCACTCAGCGGTCTGTTAAAGGTGATGTTGTGCTCCGTGGGACTGAATACTGTGTGAAAAAGACAAAGTAGCAGAAACTAGAGCAGCAGGAAAATAAATAGGTATTTCTCTCAAAACTCACATATTGGCTTTCACTTGCTTAAAGTTTTACCATGGATATCACAGGACTACATACATTTACACATACACATGAATTCTATGTATTCTGGTTTCAAGGATTTAGAAGAGTTGAAATTCAAGGTGCATAAGTCAATATCTTTCATTTGTCTGAAAATTTATACTTCAGCAAGATAATACAAAACCACCCAATGTTAAACAGTTATTCCCTGTATATTCCTTAGCCTGTGACTGTATTTCTTCTAACACTGTATAAATAAAAACACGCCTGGAATGGGAACAAATGGCTTGAAAGTTAGACCAGGTGATTTAACTTGTAGAAAGTGTGTGTTTGCGTAGATCACTGAACAAGCAAAAAAGTAAAAACAAGACAAAGGTTAAGTGGAGGCATGCCATTTCATTTACAGAGATGAAAATGCTTTACATTGTACAGTTCTTTAACATTTGGATTTGTACTGAAATGTAGTGGTGCTATGCTACTTTACTACTAAACAAAAGGATAGAAGAACATATCAAATCTTCTTTAAAATTGCCAGTTCATACTCTGAGGACAGAAAAAAACCTTTCCAATATTTGCAAGTATGCTGTAAGTTCACAAATTAAGACAAACCTAAAACTGAAGGTTCAAAACAGAACCTTTCTGCTGTCTGCCCATTTTTTTTTCCTGATTTATATTACATGTGAATTAATAAAATCTGTTGACTTTTTAACAGAGTTCAAATTGTTATGATTCTTTTAATAAATAACATCCCTAGAAAGTAAGGTTGCAATAAAACTAACAATTGGCATTCATTATATTGAATGTCTGTGAGCATAGAAAGTACATTTAAAAACAAGAACATGAATAATTCTGAAGTAGTTACCTTTCTGTATTGTGACATAAAATTAATGCAATCAACTGACCTTGAGGATTTCCTTGCATATAGATTACTCTCTAAGTAGTATACATATAAAAACGTTCTGTTGCTTTTAATGATGTGAAAGAAATTGGTCTTGCATGTTGAAAAGTTTTATGACTGGACAGCTTAGAGAACCGTAGGTGTATTTTAAAGTGTTTGTATCTGCACATTAGTTTGGGAAGCATCCCCACAGGGCTGCATTTGTAAACAAAAGCAGTGCTGGGGAAATTAAGTAGTACAGGAGACAGCCTGTATTATTCCATAAGGGAATAATACACGCCTTTAAAAATAAAAAAAGAACATATGGAAAGATACTGTAATGTCTGTGGTGTTCTTCTGTGACACCATAACAAACCAGAGCTAAGGTGAAGCCACAGCCTTGATTGTACTTATCTTTCTTAAAATGTTGGGGCTTTCCTTAAAATGCAAATCATTCATTTCTTAGGTTTAAAGACTTCTTTACCAGTTATTGCAACTTGTATGATAATGCTTTGACTTTAAGGTATTAAATCCTGCCCTGTCCTCAACTCCATCTTGAAACCATTTTATTTTTTTCTTACTCAGTATTTTCTGAAGCTTAACTACAACACTCAATACTTTAATGCCTTCAGTAATGTCTATATGAGGTTCCTCTGGGCTTGATCTAAGTATTGGAAATAGTTGAGCTGGGCATATAAGTAATGGAATTTTGTTGTTGTTGTTGTTTATTTTGGTTTAGTTTACACAGCCTATATGATAACTATCCAATCTTGTATAAAGAACTCAGAAATTTAGTGGTTGTGTTATCAGTATAAAAGGATAAAAAACCCCAATTAATACAGCACTACTGTAAGAATGTAGTTTAAAGATGTCAGTGTGCTAGTATTTTCAGACTACGTGGGCATTAATTTTGCTCAGGTGGAGGATCACATATGGGTGCATTTTGTCTATGACATTTCCCTCCTTTGGAGGGAAGAACAAAACCTTGGTGTAATACCTCTCTGCTAAGTAGCAATTCACACCTAAATACAAATTTTTTAATAAAACTGGAAAGTTTTGAGGAAGAAAGATCACAGTGTCATTGCTGTGAAAATACAGAAAATTATATTGTGCACAAGCATATCCAGGGTTTTACTGAAATGGATTTTAGGTTCAATGGAACAAGTGGTATATGAGTGTAGGTGTGTTTGCAAATACACATTTGTGTGGCTCTGTAAACCCTACAAAATCATTTTCTTTGGCATGAACCAAAAATTTGAGACAGATGAAATTTACACAGATAATGATACCAGCCAGTATTCTCAGTATTACCTGTTCTACTTTAGCCATTCATAAGGACAGAGTGATATAAACAAAGCTGAGTGATTTTCAGACAGCAAATTTTTATTATGAGTGCTTAGTTTAGAAAAAGATGTAACACTTTATTCAAGTGTAATACCAGTTAACTTTTTACAGAATCTTCATTCTTTGAAAATAGAGTAAATGCATTATAGTTACGAAGTCTTGCATAACTTGAAAATTTTTAAAAGAATACTGAAAGTGTTTATACAACTGAGTTCTTTAACACAAGGGTGGTGGAAAAGTTCCCATACATAAACAAAGAACAAGTAATTTACTGTTCAGAATTTTGTGGGTTTTTTAAGTGTTTTTTCTGCATATGTATTTTGTTGGAAAAAAAAAACTTTGAAGAAACTACCTTACACAAAAACATTAGATACCATAAACCCTGTAGATGTTTCTGAGGCTACAAATGGATGGAAATCCATTGCAGATACACAAATGGCCGGGTCCATTATTCAAAAGACAAGTCTAAACAGTGTTGTATTCAATATATTTCATAAACACATTTTTACAACAACGATAATAATAATTTGTTTAGAAATTATGATCTTTTCTATCAATTCTTAAAATGGAATGGATCCTTTATACTTCCAGAAACGTAATCTGTATATTTAAAGGAAACATTTTCAGTTCTTGTAAGCTTAAAATTAGACCAAGCAACTTTGTTTGGCTTGTGCCTTTATGTAAGTCACCTCTCCTTCTGCTCCACCTGCTGCTCTGCTCTGGAGAGCCAGCAGGGCATTCAAACATGCAAACCACGAGCACTGTAGACTTCAATAGCAAACACAGGACAGCAGCTATTTTGAAGGAGGAGAGCCTGGCTTCTGACAGTTTCTGTGACTGATCAATGTTTTATTTAGTTTTTATTCCTGGTTAATCATTTCCAGATAAAGCAAGAAAAATCTTTCAAAAAATAAGCAAGGAGAAATTATAAGTACTGAGGTGGAAAGTAAAGCTCTATCTTTCTGTCTGTTTTCCCTGTGTTTTGTATTTTTCTTGTATCTTTATTGGAATAAAAGGGTGATAGAGGGAAGTAGCTCTTGAGGAAATGTAGGCATTAGCTGCTTTTCCAGAGTTTGCTTAAAGGGCACAGCCAGCAGTGCTGGGAATGGTTTCAAAGTAAGCAGTTAGCTGGGAAAGGACATGTGGTGAATATTCCAGGTCTCTGCCGTTATTTCTGTTCATCTTGGTTTTAAGCACATGGAAATGAGAAAAAAAAAAAGAGGTCTCCTAAAGCTTGAGTAATCCCAAACAATTTCAGGCAAGAGAAGGAGCAATTCATCCATACAGAGATATGATTTTGATTGATTTAACCAAAGCAACATGAAAAACATGCTATAAAAGTATGTATTTCTCAAGCATCTTAAATAATGTTTCAGCATGTACTAATGGTATTTTGACTTCTGAAGGATCTCATTAATTCTGAAATTTTTTTTCATTAGTTTCTCTTTGGATCAAAATTTTGCATTTGTAAATTGTTTTCATCCAAATAGCATAATATAATGTGTTAGAGTGCCAATCTGTGCTGAATGAAGCCAAGCCTTAATGACACCCACAGACTTCAAGGCTCTCTCTTGTACCCCTGTTTGAAAGGTAGGACGAATTTTCTACTGTGTAAAAGCAAATTAACATGTGGTATCCAGGGATGCAGAGTCTTCCGAGTCATACTGAGAGCACCATGAGACTGTACCTCACCCTTGCCTTCTCACCTTCATTAAAGCTTTCAAATACAACCCCAGCCATGTGCTGAACTCAGACTGGCAGGCACTGCGGTTTTGGTTTTTTTCCCAAGAAACAATGCACAATTTTAGACAAGGTCATTAGTAAACTTATGAAATTGTTAGGCAACCTTCTGTTTTTCAGACAACTGTGAATTCCTTTCACTTGCAATTTCCCTTGTAATTTAATTTTTATATATTCTCTAAAACACCTTGTACCCAATCCAATTTCCTTCCTTTAAAAGTACCTCAGTGATTTATTTTGGAGTTAAATCCTTCCCTTGAAATTTTAAAGAATCATAAATATAATTCTAATCTGAACAAATATCCACTTTGTCACCTTGTGAGAGCCAGGGGTGAAATTCACAAGAAATATGTAGAGATATCTGAATTATAATTCAGAATAAAACATACTTCTTAATAATATTTTCCTCAAATTTCTACTGCACACAGATCTCTCTGTGTGTGTATATTAATGAGCTGTACCAATCTAACAAAATCTATTTAGAAACTGATCTAGTTATGTTAGTAAAAATCTCATAAGTAGATTTCAGTGAAGTAATTTGGTTTAGGTTGAACAAGTAAATTACCATAGTATACTGATCCTTGGCTTTGTGCACCAACAGAAGGGATTTTTATTGGTTTCACTTGATAAATATAAAACGCTTTTAGAAAACTTTAGAAATTAGTTTGATAATGTCTGAGCTAGAAATTGTTTAAATATGATTTAACATAGAAGAGATGCAAAACAGGTCCCCAGCTTGGCTTCATATTTTCAATAAATATACACACCTCTATTAAATTACTTTCTCCAGTACTTTAAATCCTACTTGGGCAAGTGCAAAGCAGGTCAAGGCACTGGAAAAATAGGTTGCTAATATGCTGAAAGCCTGAAGATAAAAAAGAAAGCTGTGACCTTGTTCTTTTTGTCACATAGACAGAATGTTTGACCCTAATATTTTTGTTTCTTATGGAATAAAAAGATTTTGGGTGCCTTAAGTTTACAGTGAACAAACATTAAATAATGAAAAATTAATACAGATATCAGAATCTCTGAGAGACCAAGGAAAAATTATGAAAACTGGTTATGTCTTGAATGTGTGAAGTATGAATCCTTGACCTACTGTCTGAAATAAATCACACATTTTATTCTGTTGGAAACTACAAGTAAAGCTTTTGCTTCAAGTGTAATCGAAAAAATTTCTCCCTTCAAAATAAAGTCTTCTGTTGGTCCATATAAGCCAGCACCACATATTCCAGAAAATAATCTTATGCTTCAAACAACTAAGGAGCAGGAAAAGGAAATTTACTGCAAACTGCCCAGGGACGTTAACAGACATACAAGAAGAATGATAGCGGTTGACCTCCATTTTCTATCAAGGAAAGACAATGATTTTGTAAATTGTCCAGGCTCTATTTAGAAATGTTACCTCATCACTGTCAAAACATATTTTCCAGTCCTGGACATACCAAACGTGGGAAATTCTTAAGCAAGTAAGGTAGACCTTCTTCTCCAATTGTGTGACTTAACAATGGGATATCTTCAGACTCATATATCGTAATAAATAGTTTTTCTTCATTTCGCCATTGCATTTCACCATGCCATCTCCCAGAGATTTATTTCAATTATCATGGAAAGCAGATTCCATTCCTTGGGTAATCTGCCAAGTATTTATCTGCTTAGAATACATGACGTCAAAAGTCAGCATGTGAAACAGTTATCTTCAGTCAACTCCAAAACTTACAAAGATGAAAGGCATAACAAAGGCACCCAAACCAAACATATTTCTATATTAACTGGTCAGATTTCAGACCATAAGAACAGAAGTGAGTAATTAACCCTGTTAATTTTATCCCCATTAATTTGGGCACAGCTCTGAGACAGATCAAATTTTAGCCCCAAGCCTGTGTTAAAAATGCTCTAATTTTTTTGGTCTGATCACACAGTCACATGGATTGTCATATTCTGCTCCTGTTAATCTCCTATTTTTCTGCATCTGAAGATAAATACCACAAAACTGAGGAAGTCTGCCAAACAGGGGAAAGGAGAAAGGTTTCTTCCGATTTAAAAGTAGCAACTCATGAACACAGCTCTGATTTTCCATATGCTGGTAATTTGTGCCAGACCTTTTCTATATTGCATAGAAAGAAGGAGGTAGAGGGCTGGTCAAAAAAGCTTGTTTTGAGTTCTCTGTAATGCCTTTGGGGTTCTTACCAATATTTCTTGACCATAGCATCAGCTTTAGAGTCTTCCTCTCTGAGCAAGGCAGGCTAGCAGGCAGCGTGATGGACTGTGTGCACTGCATTGCCTGTCTGTGCCAGGGTGCTGGCAGTGGAAGGAGCTACATGGGAGGCCTCTGAGAAGAGGCCAGAGACTGGTCCATGACCAGATCCAGACAGCTCTGCATCAGACCCCTCACAGAAAAGGCTTAGCCCACCAGCCAAGCTGATGGTTTGTCTGAGAAAACATTAAGAAAAGGTAAAAACACCAGAGGGCAATGAAAAGTGAGGAGGAAAAAAATGTGAGACAGCAAGGTCAGTGAAGAAGGAGGGGGAGGATGTCATCTTTGCAGGCCAGGGAGAAACACACACTGGAGTAAGTGGATATTTTGGATAACATGGAGAGACCAGACTGAAGCAGGTTTATCCTGAAGGACAGCAGCCCATGGAAAGAACCCACACTGGTGCAGGGGAAAAGTGGGAGGAGAAATGAGAAGCAGAGAGAAATGGTGTGGACTGAGCTCAACCCCCTCAACCACACAAGAACAGTAATTTCTGCAATTGTTTTTTTTGCTTAAGCATAATAGTATTTAAAAATCTGGAGTGATCACATTTAAAAATACTTCAATAAAAGAATTATTAAAAAATATAAGTAAAGATATAAATCCAACAGACCTTTTCATTTCTCTAATAACTCAGACCACTTTCTCAACCAAAATCCTGGGATATAAAAATCTCTTTTTTTTTGAAAGTGATCACAGTGTGCAGTATTTAGCATTAATGATTTAAACATTTTAAGTGGTTTTTTTCAGTAGCTTGCTTCAAAAGACACTGCTGTCCTGTCCAGAGGCTATGCTCTTCCTTTCTTTATTTAATGTGTATAATCTACATTGAGATTAATATTATGTACAGATATCCTTGGTCTTTCATTGACTTCCTCCCTGACCAACTTTCTACACTTACAAGAATATTCTCTGTGGAAAGCTTTGATTTTTGATAATACAGAACCTTGTCCCAGTAGTTAATTGGTGTATTAGTTGAACACAGTGAACTCTACAGACAAAGCTCCCCTTTAAGGTATAAATTGGAAGCAGGAAGAAACAGTTCATCAAAGCTGTATGCTAAACTATTGATTGCTGGCTTCATACTGTACAGTGATTGTATTATTGCACTGAAATGAATAACGGAATTTTGCAGAAATCCCATTCTGGTCTTTCATAAAGATATGCTTCAATCATCAGAAAAGGACAACTTGAATCTTTTACTCCTCTTTTTGTTCAAAATAGCCTCTCATTCAATTTTGCTCATTGTAACTGTTGCAACTACAGCACAGAGACAAGTCAGGAAAGGCTTCACAAGAGTGAAAGTGAGCAAAGTGTTACTTACCTGGAGCCATGGTTGAAGATGTTGAACATTAATCTGCAGCATCCCAAAGGGCTTTGATACAGTGGGGGATTATCTGCCACGTTGCTTTCACCACAGAGCTGTGCTGAGAGGGAAGCAGAAAAGAGTTGAAGTTTGTTCAGAGTAGCTGAGTTCCACAATTTCCCATGGAAAAAGAAAAGAATATCAATGTAGCCTTTAGGAATAACAGCATAAGGATTTAGTAGGTCAGTGAACAAATTTTAATGTTTTTGTTCAAATTGTCAGATGACAACAAAAATATCTCCCTGCTTCTTTCACTGGATGACATGTCTAAGGAAGGAATGATGAAAAAGATATGAGTGAAATTGTTATATAATTTTCTTTACTTTTTCAAGTTAATATATATTATGTATCAACATACATATAAAAATACAATTTAATATTTGACTTTTTAATATTAAAATATAATCCACAAAATGCCTTTAATCTATCTTTTATGGCAACAGAATCAACACCTCTAGATCAGGAGCCAGATTCACTGAGTGCCTTAGATGCTTTAGGGCTTAGTTTCACAATATAGAATTTTTAAATTTTTTTTAATAAAAACATGGGTTTTAATAACCCTTAATTAAAAGCAATTTGAATCAAAGTTGCAGAAAGTAGCACCCTGAGCAAAAGGTATGCTAGGCTAGGTCAATAATGTTGTAGGAAAAAAGATCTTGGACATTGAGATATAGACCTTAGAATGTTTTATCAAAAAAAGCAGTCTGATACAACATTTATTAAAAAAAAAAAAAAAAAGAAAAAAATGCAAGAATTACTCCTGAAACATGGATGAAAGTGCCATTGTTGCTTTACATATTTTTCTCTTTGCAGTAGCTCTTTCAAGCTGTGGAAGATCAATTCACCTCACAACAATTTAAATTTCTGTGTTACACCTCTAAATTTTGATAAATGAAAAAGGATGACCACTGTATTTTGCAGAGAACTCACTTTTACATGTATGCATTGAGCACTAGACTAGAGGTCTCAGAAGGAGACGTCTGGTCTGGGATCCTTTCTCTGTTGAGACATAAGAACACTTCTGTCCTGTTTTTTCTCAACAGAGGCATGTCGTGTTGCAAACACAGAGAGGGGAAAGCTTAGGACAGTGAGGCAACTGGAATAGGTAGTGACAAAACAAGATATCCCTTTATGAAAGAACTTGTTTCATGTTTCTATATGTGAAAAAGTCACAAAAACCTCCTCATAATTAAAAGTATTCAATTACTTGATATTCAAATGAAAATGTGCTTAAATAAAAAAGTCTTCAAACAGGTAAAATATCTCCATCTATATAGAGAGCGATTTAATATGATATCATTATATAATTAATTTTCGTGGTCTAGTGTTCAGAAAGAATGCAATAAAGTGCATGGACAAGAGATGCTTTAGATAACTTTACAAGAGATGGCTATGTTGGAGATACATTATGCTATCTTTCAAGTCAGTTTTGAGGGTTCCACAAAATTCCCACTCTCTCCTAGCTATTTCACAGCAAAAAATAATTTAATTACTATCAACATTTCAGAGATCTGTTTGTTTGCTGAGGTATATTAGAAAGTTCAGTAAAACTTGGGAGCAACAGAAATGTCTGAATGTGCATCATCTAAAAAGATTTTAATCTTGCTTCTCCCGACAAGAATTAGAGCTCTTTAGGTAGAAAAGAAGATTGACCTGTATGGGAAATGGTTTTTTCTAGACCACATGGTAAACATACATCTTTTCAAATCATCTCCTTCCAAGTCATTTATCATCCAAGAATTATCAAAAATAATTTATTAGGTAATAATTTCAAATACTGAATAAATTAGAGAAAAAATCATAGCCTGCTCATTGAAAATTCATGCACTGAAGAGATTAAAATTAATCAAATACATTACTAGCTCTGAATTAATTGCTTACATTAGCTCAAAACCTAAGTAATACTTAAGCTTTGTAAGCAGAATGCTGAACAGTGCAGCTAAAAAAATAAAATTTACATCAAATAAATACTCAAAATCTTTCTCACTTGAAGCTGGAAATAAGTTCTACTTCCTGAGACATTTAAAGCAAATACTCTTGAGGAAGTCTAATCATAGATTACTGAGCTCATCCTAACTCTATTCTATTTCAACATTATGTTCCCTCAAGATGCTATTCATTTTTTCTTGAATTAATCTTATTTAGGATAGGTGGATCTATTCCTCAATATACATCTTCCCTAGTATAATTTCTGTCCCGTTATCTTGGATCGTATATAGCCTGTGGAAAATAGGATCTGAACTTGAAATCATTAGCAGAGTTAAAGATTTAATGTGCCTGAAATAAATCTAAACATTTCATTTTGCAGGCAGTACTAGTCCAGTTTACTAGTCTGATTTTCAAACTTATTCTATTATTCTGTCAAAAGTATTCTTTGTCTGGTTTTGCATTTATTTATTTTCTTTCTGAGCCAGACTAAATGCAGTTTTCTGAAGAACTATAATTCAAGTGTACGAAGCTGTTAACGATAGGCAAGGCTTTTTTAAGGAAAGGCTTTTTAACATGGCTCCAGCCTGTTACTTAGGCTAAGCAGAAGGGAACTATGGGACATTGACTCAGCTGGAATAGAGAGGTGTGAAAAACTGAGAGAGAGAGAGAGAGATTGCTGCGTGACGGCCGCGCGTCCACATCATGGTGTGTGGTGGTTGGTTGACTTGGGCTTGTTGTGCCTTAAACTATGGAAACTGATAACCGGCTAACCGCTTTAAAAGGCCGGGTTTTTGACAATAAACGGCTCTCCTTTGCACCTGCCTGGGGTCCCTGTGTCGCTCATCAATGCCACAACGCTACAGGAAGCCCTAAGAGTTGGGAGGCAAAAGCTTTATGTCTCCTCTGGTACCAACTAAATATCTGGAATATTTGTAAATGTAGTGATCCAAACCCAAAAATGAACACCTGATGAAGTGTTCAGTCAAGTCAAATCAACTTATTCTCATTTCTCAGAAATAATAAAATGCTTTGTTATGAGGTTTTGTGATTCTGCCCCAAATTCAGCAACTGATCATTTTGTTTCCAATCAATTAAAAAAAAAAAAAGGTTGTTTTGAGACCATTAATTCTAGCTGGTGAAATTCAAACACAAACCCATGTGTTAAACTCATGCTACGTCTGTGCTGGGTCACCTTAGATCTGTTTGTCTCTTCTTCCTGCAACTTGAAGGTCTGGAAGTGCCCAAGCTGTCATTAGACTAAAGAGCAATGACAATTCAGAGTGAAAAATATTGGCATGAAAAGGCAATGAACACTCACTGGCTGGAGTCCAAGAAAGTAGAGGCAAAAGAGGAGGTAGCACAGATTCTGGTACTTGAAGAGGCAGCATTGAACCGCAGGCAAAAAATTCTGCCAGGTTTTAGAAGGGAGGTTTGGTTATACAGGAGATGCAAGCTGAAAGTTTGAAGTAGGATAAAGAAGGATAAAAAAAATTGGATTTATTCTTTCACTGATTCTTACTCAGACCTACTTGCTGGAAAAGGCATACATGTATATATAGTTTTGGTCAAACACAGCATTCAACAATGCAACAAGTTCATCTGCTCATTTTACTCAGACACTTTTTACCTCATTTCACAGTGTACTTACAACATTTTTAGCATATATTAGAATCCTATATGTTATATGCTTCTTCCCTTGGTTTCCAAAGAACAGTGAACCAACTCAAATATAGTCAATCTTAACAATATACCATCATTGGATATTTTATATAATTCTTTGTCTTTTTAATCCAAGGTTTAAGCTTGTAATTTCAAAATAAATAAATTAAGTAATATTCCAACCTTCCTCAATTTTTAATCCTCAAACTGTGATATGAGAACTTCTTGGTTTTTCCATTATCTAGAAGTGTTGGAAAGCAACTTAATATCTGAAACACAACTGATAAATTTCTAAATCCCACAAAAATCTATTTTAAACCTTCAATTTAGGTTTAAGTCTGACATTCTGACTCTAGTTTTCACTAAGTCTCACCATATGCAAATTTCCTTTGGCATCATTTGAGGCTTCTGTTAAGAATGAAAGAAATTAAATTACTTCAAGATTTCCTCTTCTTGCCAGATTTGTCTTTATTGCAAAAGAAAAGGAGGATTTCCCTTTATTTCCTGTAGTGACATCTTGATGCGTATGATTGAACAGCTCCATTGTAGTAAAAGGAAGTATTTCAGATAAGTAAGCAGAGAATCTGCTCTACACTCTACACTCTCTACTCTCTTGTCTTCCAGCAACCCACCTTATACTTCTAATGCAGAAAACCTCAACTTCAGCTGTCACTGAGAGCATGTATGTTCAAATCTAGAAGCACATTAAGATCACACTCAGAGATCTCCACTTTCATCATCTGAAGGGTGAGGATTTGGTTTGTGTTTTCCACATTTTACTTTTTCTCTGCAGAACTTCTTGGAAATGTTTTGTATCTGCAAATCACAAAACCTTATATAATGTCTCTTGTTGAAGTTGTGTGCATTGACTCAAAGATTTCTCTAAGACAAAAAGAGGAGTTATTCTTGTTCTGTAGTTCAGTCATTATTTGACTTGCAGAGAATACTTCGATATTTTTATAGCCAAACCCAAGAAGCAAAACTAGCCTTAAGGACAGCTGGTCCAGAAATCTTGAGTTGCAGGAGCAGAATATAAAATATTCTCTTCTGTCTACTCATCTCACCAAAATTTTGTTTTCTGATAGATAAAATATGTTTTGAGGGCAGGGGGAGGGACTACTATCTATACCAAATAAGGAGAAGTAAAATATAGAGTGCTGTAGATGTGAGGAGAAAGCCAATTATCTATGTTTCGGTGGGTTGTGGAGTGTTTGTTTGTTTGTTTGTTTGTTTGTTTGTTTGTTTGTTTGTTTGTTTTTTCCACTTGCTTGTTCATCTGACAAAAATCTTAATGTTGTCACAGTCACAGAAGTTCATGACCAATCGAATCAATCGCCTTCTGGAGAAGTACGATGTTGTTATGTTGTCTTTCAGATTGCTCATATCCTTACTGTTTTGACTTGAAATCTAGCAATTCCTTGCCAGATTTTCAGCAACATATTTTCACTTTTCCAGTCAGAACAGTAACATTATACAGTCATGTTCTCCAGTGCACAGTATTGGGGCCAGTCCTGTTTAAGACCTTTACTGATGATCTAAACAAGAGGATAAAGTGCTGCCTCAGCCATTTTGCAGATGATGTCAAGCTATGCAGGGCTGTTGCTCTGCTAGAGAGTAGGAAGGCTCTGCAGAGAGATCTGGACAGCCTGGAACAATGGCCCAAGAACAAACGTAGGAAGTTCAACAAGGTGAAGTCTAGTCACAACAAATCCAGGGAAGCTTGAGGAAGAGTGGCTGTGAAGCTGCCCAGTGGAAAAAGACCTAGGGATGCTGGTTGACAGCAGCTGAACAGGAGCCAGCACAGGCCCAGGTGGCCAAAAGAGCCAATGGCACCCTGGCCTGGATCAGAAACAGTGTGGCCAGCAGGACGAGGGTAGTGATTGTCCCCCTGTACTCGGCACTGATGAGGCCGCACCTCAAATCCTGTGTTCAGTTCCGGGCCCCTCACTACAAGAAAGATATTGAGGGACTGGAGCGAGTGCAGAGAAGGGCAATGGAGCTGGGGAAGGGTCTGAAGCACATCTTATAAGGAATGGCTGAGGGAGCTGGGCTGGTTTAGCCTGGAGGAAAGGAGGCTCAAAGCGGTCTCATTGTTCCCTACAACTGCCTGAAAGGAGGCTGTAGCCAGGTGGGGCTCAGTCTCCTCTGCCAAGTAACAAGGGATAGGACAAGAGGAAATGACTTCCAAGTTGCAACAAATGAAGTTTAGATAGCATATGAGGAAAAATTTCTTCACCAAAAGGGTTCTCAAGCCCTGGAACAGGCTGCCCAGGGAAGTGGTTGAGTCACCATCCCTGGAGGTATTTAAAAGATATGCAAAAGTCACCATTAGGGATGTGGTTTAGTAGCAGACTTGGCAGTGCTAGGTTAACAGTTGGACTCAAAGATCCTAAAGGCCTTTTCTAATCTAAATGATTAGATGAAACTACGATTCTATGCTCCACACTACTTGAAGTTTGACATGAGAATCAAGAGGGCAATAAATCAAGTACACACGCTGTATGTAAAATACCATATACACTTTAATAAATGCATCTCTTACAAGTAAAATCATGATTTTCCACATCAAATTTATAAACTAAGGGATAGCCATTCTAAACTATTTGTAGGACATCTTTCTTTATGTAAGTTGAATGTTACATTGAGTTTCCTGACTGACCTTCTGGTGAACCTGAGTTTATGCATCTTTTAGGCAAGGAGAGCTGAGCTACCACATGAGAGTGTGTCAGAGTCAGACTTAACAGATTCTAATTTCTTTCAAAACTCTTTCTCACAGTCAACACAAGCTGGTAAGAACCTTACAGCTTCTCTTTTCAGTTTGTCTGCATACCAGTATTATTTCCTCTTCACCAGTCCTCTCCATCTTTCTCCCTCTCTTTCATACGATAAACTGTCTTCTCATATATTTAGAAAACAAATTAAATGCTACTTCAGCTTAAGCAGAATTTAGATTATCTTGACCCACATGTTACTTCATTATACCTCAGGGCATAGGTAACTACATGAATGGTGGAGAAATTATATGATTTTCCAAAGCACTCCATGTGGACTCATTTCCTTAACTGACCCAGGCACAAACCCGATGGACCTCATTGGAAAGAGGACCAAATTAAGAGTAGAATTTCATATTTCTAATATCTCAATCATGTACAACTTGAGATAACAGAAAATAACTTTTTTCTGATGGAATTGGTATAAGAACCCCAGTGAAAATTGTCATTTTTCTACAGAATTACCACAGAGCTGATAGAGTAAAAAGCCAGGTTTCAACCCATGGAGCTCTTTTATATAGACAGTGTATCCTATAAAGAGGGTTAAAATACTGTCAGATTTTTAACTACATGTGATTTCAGCAAGATTGCAGTTAGTTTTTGTAGGTCAATTCTCATTTAAGTTTGTATTTGATTATAAGTGTCTTAGCCTTAAAATAACATTCTCTTCAATACAGCATTTACCAAAGAAAAAATTGATAGTTTCTAATCCTGCTGTCATACTTTTCTTGGTTTTCTTCTCAAAACATCAACGTTAATAGTGAGACTATCTTATATTGGTCATGATTAATTGCATACCAAACATTATAGATTAACCAATACCTCATTTATTTTGTTGTATTGCTTCAAATTATGATAGTAAATGCTCCATTTATTCTCTATGTCTTGGGACTAAAACTTGAAAGGAAAGGCATATATATACACATATGTTTAATTGAATCGTGCTGAAATTTTATTGCAAATGTAATTTGCAATTATTGTAAAGAAGTGGCATACCTGAAATATCTCAGTAAAACATCAAATAAATAAGTAAACACAAGATACTAATATTCCTATTCCAAACCAAGTTCAAGAAATACATTTCACCTAGCTTTCACTGAAAATATGTGATTCTTGGTCTTCCTATAAGTGCCTAATTGTCCAAAAAGCTTTATCTGGTCTGCATTTTCAAGGAGGAAGGAATGCCATTCACAAAAGATGTTTACAGAAACCTTTCAAAATCTCTGTCTTCGTAGATTTCTGTGCTCACTTTCTTTCTCAGTATGACAACAATAATTTAATAGAACCACGAGTAAAAGGAAAATAAAGAAAAAAATCCCACTCTTTCTACCATTTCCTTTTTTTATGATTTAAAATAGAGTACTTTTCTTTGTTCCTTCAACATTACTTTTTCACTCCAGTATTGCCAATTCATTTTAATTGCAAATTTAGTTGATCACTTTAGCTGTACATATTCATTCTAGTCAGACATAAGTGCGAATACAACTTTCCTAAAAGTTGTCTGTCTTCCATGGTCCACTGATATTTCATCAGCTGATCTTCAAAAATTCTTGCTGTTTCTGTTACAGCTTCTTCTCTACACATAATTCTACCATATTGGTGCCAAACGTAGAGTAAAAAAGTAGACTTCTGCAAGGATCCTTGCTGGTCTTTTGTCCTTGTTGTATGTGCCCCTATCTTACCAAGCTTTAATATCTGCACAGCTGAAGTTCTTTTTTTTCTCCTTAGTTGTTTAGAGCCAAGAGTTTAAATCTATTCCTGTTTTGTTGTCATTTCTTATCCAATTGTTAGAAGCAATTAGTGTGCAATAGCAGTTGCAGCATATACGTTCCTGGTGTTTGTGGTTATTGATGCCTGAATAAAGCTTATTCAGTACCTTCCTATGCTTTCAGTCCTATGCATTTCTTGTGTGACACTTCTCAGCACTGCAGTATCACAAGAGATCCCAATGATTTAAATGGGCTTTTTAACATTCTGCCTAGAAATCACCTTAAGATAGGCTAATACATGTGTTTGAAATCTATCTAAACTTACAAGCATAATTATAATTCACCTTTTTTTTTTTTTTGTAGATAGTAGATGGTAGATAAAAAATATTTTTTTCATCCTTGGGCCAGATAAATATTCTTAATTGACAAGAAATTAAATGAACTGAATCAAAGGATTCTATCTGGTTGTTTTTTATTTCATGTTTTACTCATAAGCACATGAAGAACAACCTCTAAGGGATTTTGCCAAATGTGAAAATTCTTTCATGTCTGTATGTCAATATAGTGAGAAGGAAATGAATAATTGCCAAGGAATAAGGAGAAGGGGAAAGACAAAAATAATATTTATAGTGGAATGACAAGTGTAAACTATGAAAGGATCCACAACAGGTTATGAGTCTGGTTTTATTGAGTTTCGTGGTTATGCAGATAATTTTTTTTTCTGATGGAAAGATATCTGATTATCTCAGGAACAGAGCAAGAAGGTACTTGTTCTTCCTAGTAGTGGAATCAGTGGAGATCAGTGTATTAAAGGAAGTCTACTGCATTATTTATTCAAGATGTTAAATGCCTCATGACTTTCTACCAGAAATTGCTAAATGATAGTCTCAAAACCAGGATAATTTAAATTACAGTTCTTCCTCATGACACACATTTTGACATATGTAATTCACAATGTATACCATAAACAGTCTTTATATATCTTGATCTAAAGTAGCAAAAGAACTCCCCTACTGAATAATTATAAACCAAAGAATCAAAGAAGTTGTAAAACAGAGACTCGTCTTCCCTGTAGAACCTGAGCAAAACTGGTTGCAAAATTCAATGGTAAGAGGACAGCGTGGTTGAAATCATCATTGTTCTACAGACATTACAAAGGAAGGGGTGAGCTTGGAAACAACAAGTATATTGGGCAGTGGAATAAAATTTAAAAATTTGCAGTATCATAAGGTACAAATATAAGAATGTTTAAATTATTTATTATTTCAGTTCCTTTTTTTCGTATTAGGAATTGAAAAAAAAAATGAGAAGCATTTGTGTATGGGCTGGATAAGTTGACAGTGAGGTGGATTGAAAACTGGCTGAACTTTCAGGTTCAAAGGATTATGATCCACACAAAGTGCAGCTGGAGAGGAGTCACTCTTGGTGTACCCAAGGGGTTGATATCAGTGCCAATATTCTTTTACATCCTCGTTTATGAGCTGGACAAAGTGAATTCTCACCAAGTTTACAGATGATACGAAATGGAGAGTAGGCACTGTGGCTGATTCATTAGAAGTTCTTGGTGCCATTCAAAGGAATCTGGACAGACCGGAGAATTGGACAGAGAGCAATTTTGTGAAGTTCAGGGAAAGAAAAATTGCCCAGTTCTGCACCTGGGGAGGAATAATCCCACATCAACACAGGGTGGAGGCTTATTGTTATTTAGGGACATTTACTGCAAAGATTTTTTTTATATTGTTAAGTTTCTTCATAGTTTGTGAGGAAGACTAGCAAATTGAAGCAACATTAGTCATATAAAAATCGCCATATTTTTAGATCTTAGATAGTTTTTTCTATTCAAATCTTGATTGTTCTAATAGATTTTCTATCCCTTAAGATTTATGGAAAGCCATCTGTAGAGGAGCAATAATCTACTCCTCTAATTCTGGAAATCAATTTACTCAACTTTGTTTTGCATAGCAATGTTATTGAAACATTCTATAACTGAAAAGTGTTAGGTGTTTCAGTTAAACCTGGCCTTGCAGCATGCATTCTTGAAACCGTGATTTATTTGCAAGAATTGCAGAGTCAGTGGACATCCTGCATCTGGGTAGCAAGGTAAATAACATGGCAAGGTATATTTAGAAGATTATTATATCAACCAGGAGAAACTTAAATTGGAGGAGATAATGTATTGCCTTTCTATGAAATTACGGAATGTGTGGGGTCATTGGAAATAAAAAAAAAAAAAAACAGAGAGACGGCAGGGAGATTTTTCTCATTCTCCCCCATAAATAAATCAATGTGCTGCAAGATCAAGAATTTCTCACTGACATAGATGCATTTGATAGAAATGTTTACTATTGTAAAAAAACGTCTTGGCATGTGTAGGAAGCTCCAATGAACCCATGTCTCAAGTGCTTAAAAGCCAACTGTCTTTAAAGTGCTGAGTTTGTACAAACATTTGCTAGTAAAAGCAGTTAAATACCTACTTTACTTCAACTGTGTACTTATCACGGTTGCTAAATTGGAATGAACTTATTCTTTTCTGCATCTGATCACAAGTTTTGTAATGTCTTCCACACACATTGTAAATTTTTTCTTTAATAAAGAACATTTTGGAGAATGTTAGTTTCACTATCTCCTTCCACCAAGGAAAACAGCTCCCAGCTGTTTCTCTCAGTTCCTGAGAGAAAGCCAGTAAAAAAATATTAAGAAACCAATTATAGTTTCTGTACCAATTATTGTTTTTTAACTTCTAATTTAATGCTTATCTTCTCTATCTAGTTGCTTTTTCCTTATCTCTTGCTGCCTGTTCAGCAGCTGTTGGTAGTCTAACTGTCACTTCCTATTCACTTTTTGATGAGAAACTAAATTCTGAATATTCACCAATTCCATCTAAATGTTTACATAATGGCTTGCTACTAATTAAATTCCCCTCTCTTGGACTCTGCACTCTGACAGTCTCTCTTCATTTTCCCCTTGGTTGTCTCTTCTGCCATTCCCTTCTTGGCTGTATGCCTGGAATATATTTTCTGCTTAGATAGAACCAAACTTCCCAAAACTGTGAGAAAGGAGATGAGTCTTCCACTTTTTTTCCCAATAAAAATCATAAGAATGGATTGTGCCTAAACATGCTCATAGCTTCACAGCCCACCAATTGAATTTGCAGCTTTGTCCTCCTCTGTTTCTCTGCCTCTGTAAAAATCTCTTCAACAGTGGCCTTATGTGTATAAATAAGCTGCTGAACTATGTGCAAACTGGTCCTAATCCCATACAGAGTTGATGCAATTTGCAAATCCTGTCTGGTGAAGCATATCCTTTACAATACAATACAGAAGCTCCAAGCAGTTTGAAAGAGATGTGGATAAGAATTGCCAAAGTTGTGAAGATGGAAAAGAAAAATGTGTCTTCTGAAACACTATTACGGAATCTTTAAAACATGTTTTGATTTTCTATGAATTGTATCTTTTAGTACTGCTCACAGGTGATTCAGCATTTCCCACGAATCAATTAACAGACCATTCCCCTAGCTGTCCAATGCACTCAGCAGTTTTCTCCGTTGGCTGGCAGGAGAATAAGCCATTTTGTTAAACCGAAAAAGGAAAAGACCCAAGTTCTACAAGCTCTCGGGAAATCACCACAATAGTGGTTCAGTATTACCACACTGCTGCTTAATCCTTCCTGCTGCTATTCCCTGGGGCTTTCCCTTCAGAAGCCGTGTCTTGCAGATGGTTTTTAGTGGGAATTGTCTCCTATGATAGCTGACTGGGCCTAAGTCTCTTGTAGGGCTGAAAAGTACAGTACACATTACAATTAGAGTGCCATAGCACACAGCTTCCTCGTTAACTTTGGATGATAAAATTATTTTTAGATGTACCATACGCTTTTGAATACATTTTCAGAATTTTAATATTTAAAGAGCACTTCCACTGTGACACATTAATATACTTCAAATTAGAAACTCATACAAATTTCATTAACTCTTGTCAAAATTTTATCAACAATTATCTATTCTTTGCTGCATGAGAAAGAGAAAACTTGCATATAAACTTTTGCATTCCTAATGTGTTACTTTTACACAAACATACTAATTTTTCCTTAAATGGCCACTGACTCTCAGGGAAGACCTGAGTGGAATAGATTAATGTAATCATAATTTAATTAATCTTGAAACGAAAATGTATTTAAGTACTAAAAATGTTCTCAGTGAACTGCAATAAATTATTACAAACATAATTCTTTTTTCTTTTCTCTGTGCTAGAGTGTATTAATCATTTGTCTTATGCAAGCATTTCTAAACACTCTAGAAAGCTGTAGTTTTGCTCTTATTCAAATCACACTGACCCTCTCTAAAGTGGTACAGCAAATGTGCCTTTTACCTAGTCATAACAGAAGACAATGAGAAATGGGAAAATCTCGATTTCTATGGGAGCTACTTCTCTAGTTCTGTGATAGGTATTAAGAGCAACTGTTATCCCCTCTACTTCTGTAGAAAGAGAAGATAATATTACAGTTAACCATTAATAGTAGGACTATTGGAGTAATAAACATTCTGCAATTCTATTTCAGAGACCAAACTGACAGCTTAGGCTACGTGGCTTGCAAGGAAACAAACCGGTGTACAGGAGGTATTGTCTCCTCTGAGCTTCAAGTATCAACACTGAGGTCTTAGATGCCAGGTCTCTAATTGTACCCTTCCTGTTTTTACCATCTGTGCTCTGTTGCTAATGCAGAAGACAACCATTAGCTATAATTTTGACAGAAAAAATGAGTGTTCTATGTGGAATCAAATGAAGGGGGAAAATGCACTTCATATTTACTCTAAAGACAATGGTATTTTTCTTTAACATGACTACATAATTGCACTGGTTTCAGCTGAGATAGAGTTAATCCTTAAAGGCTGGTACAGTGTTATGTTTTGGATCCAATATGAGAATAATGTTGATAACACATGGGTGTTTTGGTTACTGTTGAGTGGTGCTGACTCTAGCTCAAGGACTTTTCAGTGTCCCATGCTCTGCTAGTGAGGAGCTGCACAAGAAACTGGGAGGGACCATGGCCAGAACAGCTGATCTGAACTGCACAAAAGAATATTCCATATCATAGAACACCATATTCAGTTCATAAACTGGAGGAATTACCCTGAAGAGAGGCCAATTGCAGCTTGAGGACAGCCTTGGCATCGGTCAGTGGATGATGAGCAATTGTACAGTTATCACCTGTTTTTCTTGTGTTTTATCTCCCTCTCTCCCTATAATTATTGTTGTTGCTGTTGTTGTTAGTATTATTTTTTTCCCATTATTAAACTGTTCTTATCTCAAACCAAGAATTTTCTTTTCTTTTCTTTCCTGATTCTTCTCCCAGTCCCTGGGAGTGAGAGGAAAGGGAAGTGGGTGAGCATCTGTGTGGTACTTGGTTGCCAGCTGGGGTTAAACCATGGCACTTATATTGTTGTATTATCTTACATGCCTTCTAAGAATTGAATTCTAATTGTAGTGGTGAATTTTCTCTGTCCTGGTGCGAGGCTCTTTCATACACAAGTACAAGGAACTATGTTCTGAAGAGTGGAAACTTTTACAAATGTCACAGCACTGAGCAAAAATAACAGGATAAAATCTGGCTTACTGTTGCATAATATGAAAAGTTCATCTTATGCTCACAAGTATAGAAATAAACCATAGCATCCTATTTGTCTAGATCATGTGACTTGATGGAAAGCTGTTCATCCCTTTAAGTGTTCTGTAGTTAGGTCCATGTATCGATCTCTTTGAATGGACAATTTTCTCACATTTTCCCATTAGGAAAGTCTGTCCAGGAAGATGAGGAGGTTGAGTCATTCTCTATACACAGCAAGACAGATTAAGTGAACTGACCTGTTCTTTGGAGTGCCTAACAAGCATCTGAGACCCTGTGGGTAAGGATCGGGGATATAGCAGCACGGAGTGTGTGACACTGTGGTACACTTTGCTGCAGAGTGTCTGATGGAGCAGGCGCCCATAGCTGCAGGAAGCTTTGCTGTTACAGGCCATGGCTTTCACAGAGGGCTTTACCATCCTTACATATGCTGGAAGGATAATACTGGAGAGCAGAAGCAATGCAAATTTCTGGAGAGCATCAAGGTTTATTTCTTGGCACATGTAACTGATCTGTAAGCTGTCAGGGGAAGGCTATTGGATATTCAATTTATGATTAAGGAAGGACTGAATCTTCCTTTTAAAGGTTAGTAAGGTAAACAGCAAATTTGACAGGAGCATTCAAAATGCTCCCAAGAGAGGGGAGTTTAAGTTCCTGAGAGAAGAGAGCAAGATGAATATTGCTATCACAAACACGGACTTTAGGAAAGAAGATTTCAGCTTATTCAGGGATATGCTTAAAAGCATCTCATTGGAAACTCCTCTGATAAACAGAAGCTTGGAAGATCTGGCTGATATTCAGGAAAAGCTCTTCAGAACACAAGAATCATCCATTTTGATGTACAGAAAGTGAAGCAATCATGGTAGAAGGCCTATACTGCAGCACTGAGCTGAAGTACAAAAAACCCAAAGTTTTTTGGGTTTTGGTTTGGTTTTTTGGCAGAAGGAGGAAGCAGGAATGTGTTTATTGGGAAGAACCTGTACATGCCAGGAAGGAGTTAAGAAAAACAAGGTTCAGATGAAGCTGAAACTAGAGTGAGATGGAAAGTCAGAAAACGATTTCTAAAAGTACTTTGCAAGCAAAAGGAAGCCTAAGGAAAATGTGAGGCATTGATCTTAGTCACACAACATTTATAAAAGGGTCTTTGCCTCTGTTTTCAACACTTAAGGCCTGGCCTTTGGGATTTCAGAACCATAAGAGAATTGTCAGGGTCAGTGTGAGGGGTTCACCGCCCATTCTAGAAAAATAACAGGTGAAGGTGTGAGTGGCCAAAATCCTCATGATCAACAAGCCAGGTGCTAAGTCCTGCATTTGGAATGGAATAAACTTGAATACAGATATTGTCTGGTGACTGACTGGTTAGGGAAGGGCTCTCCAGAAAAGAATCTGGTAGACAAGAACTCAGATTTGAATTGTCATTATGTTACTATGGTGAAGGTGATCAACCATGTACTGAACTATATTAGCATGAATATCAGCAATAGGCTGAAGGATGTGATTATTTCCATCTCTTGAACACTTATGAAATCACATCTAGAGTACTGTATCTAGGTTTGGCTCCCCAATACAAGAAAGTTACTGACGTACTGGTTTGAGTTCCATGGACAGTTATCAAGAAGTTTAGGAAGATGGGACATAATGTACAAGGTCTGTGGGAACTGGATTTGTTCAGTCTTAAGAACATTCCCAGGGAATGTTATTGCTACCTACAGCTTCCTTCTGTAAGGATATGAAGACCAGGTCAAACTCTCCTTGGAGGTGCAAGAGAAGCCAGCAGACACAAGCTGCAGCAAGGGAAATTCAAAATTGATATTAGGAATAATCTGCACAATGACAGTAGTCAAGCACTGCAACAGATTATGGAGAGAGGCTGTAACCTGGAATGTGTCTGGGTGAAAAATGATAAAGAATTATCCTCAAAGATGTTTACTTGAGAGTCTCTGCAGAAAGAGAAAGAAAATTTACTGCATCTTTCTCTCACCAAAGAGCTATTATGTAGCTTATGTGCAATTGTGAGCATTCAGCCTCAAGGATGCATCGTACAGGTCTTATCTGCTAATTATACTGAGAGAATTTCTGTAGTCTTCAAATGCTTCAGGAGGAGTACTATTCAACCAAAATGGTGTTTCTATAGTTCTCATCACAATACAGCAGGTCAGCTGTTATCACAGGTAGACAGCTCTGAAACAGCTATTGGGTATGCTACCGGCTTATCAGAAAAGATGGATTAATTATGAAAACCATTGTGAGTGTAACAAAAGCTTGCTGTCTGTCGTTCTACATTACACAGATTTGCTTTTAAAAATGGTGATTTATTTCAATATTCTAAATCAGAAACCTATTTTACCATACATTTCTCAGAAAATTCAAGTTTGCCCCACAGAAAACAATACACAGACACTGCAGGGCAGTCTAGGATAATTGATATCCACATTTCTATCTGTGGTAGTACCACAGGCCAGCTTTGGAGTGTTCCACAAGGTATTTTTAGAGGGAAATGCGGATGTACCCATGTTCCACCATGTGCTTCCAGATATGATTGTGGCATTCATTAGGGCGATAACAGTTGGGAAAGGTGTGTGAGGTCCTTATTTGCAAGTGACAGCATATTCTTGCTGAAAGACATTTACTCATCTCACCAGAATATTTGTGCAGACTGCTGATGTGATAGGAATCTCAGAGATACCTACAATATTCAGAGTACTTTAAGGACTTCTGTTATAAACATGACAGATCCTCAGTCTTGAGAGAGAGAAACAGAACTCATGTTGCACTGTGCATTCAGAGTCCACATTACAGAACATTCATTTACCTGTGCAAACGATCTTCTAATTTATCCTTAATTTCCTTCAACCTCTTTGAACCTGCAGAGGAATGACACCACCAAGTAACAAGATATTCAGAAATGTAGCTCTAACCCCATTATCACTAAGGAAAATATGACCCTTATGTTAAGACAAGGACAGAAGAGCAGGTAGTATTGCTCAAACCACTCTATGACAGCTTGGTATTTTGTAGTTTTAGTCAGGAAATTATGCTTTGTCAAGTAGCATAAATGTCTTATATCTAATCATGTTACTTAATTTAGTTGGTTTCTATTAAGGAATCACAAAAGTTTTAATAAAGTAAAACATTCCTCTGTTTCTCAAATTATATACCCTTACATATTAATGTAAAAATAGAGGCTTAAGGTAAATAGTACAGAAATTTGGTTGCTGGACACTCCTTTTATAAGTATCTGTTTTAATTTTTGCTGGGCTTCAACCATTTTTTTTGCATTTCTTATTGCACTGAAACCGTGTATTTTCATTAAATCTACAGGTAGAAATCTAGGAAATTAATCCATACTTGTGTTTTCAGACTTCTTTCTATAAAGACTTTTAGTACTTGTTCTTTGCACTATAAGAGGCATCTCTTAATGAATTGTAACTAGTTTGCTTATTAAAGTTTTATCTGTTAGGTATTCTCCACTAGTATTTTTAAATAATTCAGAGGAGGTCATAATAGTAAAACTCTTCAGATCTATATAACACTGTGGGTAATCTACATATTCAGAAAATGAGGCATATATTTAGGAAATGGCCAAGTCTTCTGGTTTAAAATAATAATTTAGAATCCTGAGAAACAAGAATATCATTCATTGAAAAGTAGCAAGATGATTTGTCTTACCTTATACTTTGAGCTTTTATGTCAAATGCTGAAATGGAAAAATTGTTTTCCCTTGCAAATTCTACTAGTTAGTCTGAGACAGAGTTAGTTTTCTTCATAGAAGTTCACCTGTTGACATATTTCACATTTGTGATGAAAACAGTGTTGATAACATAAGGATGTTTTTGTTTTTCTGAGCAGTGCTTACACAGAGTCAAGTCCTTTTCTGCCCCTCACCCCAAGGAGGCTGTGGGTGCAGAACGAGTTGGGAGGGGACAGAGCTGGGTCAGCTATCCCCAGCTGACCCAGGGAACATTTCATATCAAATGCTGTCATGCTCAGCATATAAAACTGGAGGAAAAGGATAGAAGGGGAAGGGGTGTTCAGAGTTATCATGGTTGTCTCCCCAGTTGTCATGTGTGACAGAGCCCTGCTTTGCTGAGGAAATTGAATAAACACCTGCCTGCTCATGCGAAGGGACGAGTTATTTCCTTATTTTGCTTTGCATTCCTTATTTCCTTATTTGTGCGTGCAGCTTTTGCTTTCGCTATTAAACTGTCTTTATCTCAACCCACGAGTTTTTTCACTTTCACCCTTCTGATTCTCTCCTTGATCCCAATGTGAAGGCACAAGCAAGCAGCTCTTTGGTGTTTAGCTGTGGACTGGGGTTCACCCACATCAGAATGCACTTCAAGTGCCATTGTTTTCACTAAAACTGATATCAGTAAGTAACTCACTGTATCATTTTCCACAGCATTATTGGGGTAATATAACAGCACTAACTATGCTATTATTCCTGAAGTTTTAATTGAATGGCAATAACACACCAAAGGATTATACTTAGTCAATGATCCAAGTGTTTATTTTGTTGAAAATGCATGTGAGGCCACCTTGTCTTCCACTAGTTAATGTGGTCCTTCTGGGATGAATATCTGTTAATATTGAGCTGCTTGTTTCCTAAGCAACAGTAACCAGGTAAATGCTTCAAAGCCTTCTTCCTACTTGCTTGATGTTTTTATACAAAAAACATGGGATTTTATTGCAAGCAACAGGACTCAGGATGTTGTTGACTGTACTGATTACTGAGTTGCAAAAGAGTTGGTTTCATAATATAGATACTGAAAAATATTTTCTTCTGGTTTTGTTGACATTGGTATGTGCTGACTAATAAAAATTAAATACTTCAATATATAAAATAAAAGTCTTAAGGCAAAAATACTACCGAATTTGGATTGCTATTGGTTTTGTTTTTGTTTTCCAGTCTACTGAAAGGCTGCAAGACACTCTGGAGAATTCGAACAATACTCTACCTACTTGAAATTCTATTGCTAAAGGAGATCTGAAATTTCCAGTTAGATTCTGCTCAGTATCACAGGACAATCAGTACTGGACCCTTTATCTTTCTCAAGCAAAGCAGGGAGCTGAAAACACATCCCATTACCCAAATTGCTGCTCTATTCTCTAGCCTATTATAGGACTGATACAGCTTTATGTTTTCCTACATACAGATCTTTATTTTTTAGAAAGCAGTCAGGAAGACATAGTTTTTATTTATTTGGGGCAAAATTAGAGTTTTTTCATAGCACCAAATCTAAATAAAAGTAAATCTAAATTTTTATTGAAGGAAAATACTTTAACTAGAAATCAATTTTTTTGCATGTTGTCTAATATTTTTCCTCAGTTTTTAAAATCTTATTTTTAATTTTAATCTTTAACTTATGACCATTTTATACCAAAAATATATTGTTTAGAATAGACAGGTGAAAATACTTTAAAAAAAATATTTTAAGACTAAAATAAGACTAGGCTCTGTGCCTAGCTAAGTGATCCCATGTATCACACTCAATTTAAACATATTTCCTTCTGAGAGGAAGATAAGCAATTTTTTCCGATTTTAACAGCTTTTATTTCAGGAATGTCATAATTTTTGGATTGCAACTATTGAGTACCCATATAAGTTACTTATATGTTACTCCTTTCTGGTCACATGCAAGCTGAAGGTGCATCAGATTTTCAGAATACAGAACATACATTCAAAAACCTTTTAGGAAGATCTATTTTTCCAAGCTGATCAGAAAAGTATTTTCAGATTTGTCCACCAATAAATTAGCCAGTTTACAAATGAGATTTAATTTTAAACTTATATTGATACTGTAATCAAATTTCTGACCAGTAAAAGTTTTTTATTGACTTCAGTGGAAAGAAAAAGTACAGCACTTGACAAAAGAATCTTAGCTTCTAAATTTAAATATGTCTTCAAAATAAATGCTAAAATAATTTCACATATTCCTTCTTAAAAGCAAGATTCCATATATTGGACATTAACAGATTGTAATTATTATTATACATAAAAATAACTGCCTCATGAAAATAGCTCATATTAATTGCTGTGCAGTACAAATTCAAAGTTATGAAAGATAAATAACAATATAAAAGGCCTATCCACTTCTACCGTGACCTGGAACTGGAGTTGAAAGAGTCATAGAAATTTTCACCTAAGTGAAAATTATGCCAATCTGTAATTTATGAAGTTTTCTGTATTTCATGAGAACTGTATATGATTTTCTCAAATGAAGGGGAAAAAACAATTCTTTCCAGTTTTAAGGACAGTGTGGTTCATTCTTCAGAAGGACAATCCAGAAAGAGCAGTGCATGACTGAAGAATAAAAAAGAGTTTTAAAAAAGAGATTCTGAAAAGAAACAGAGACACATAGTTCTGAAAATCAAATACTAACAGATGCAGATGTATAATTTATTAACTTTTTTGGCTTTCTTACAAAACAAGTTAAAAGACTATCCTGTGCAAGGATAACAAGATTTGATTATTTTCCTTGTCTTACCATCAAATGGGCTGAAAGAGCCTTATTTCTCTCTCATAGAGCTATCACATTCATTACTTCTTTTAGCTTTTAACGAATTGTCATGCTCATGGAGAGGGATGTTGAGATTTGTATTAAGGTTTGTGCAGACAGGAGGCATTTCACATAATTCTGCAGTGTGATTTTTTTCCTTTTTTGAGGTTGAAAGTGAAAGCGTTTTTTTACATAAGCAGAAGAATATTACCAAAATTGGAATTTATCAGGTCATCAAGTTCTTGCCATAGAATGCTTCATTTATTTATAAATATCTGCTGCTGTATCATACTGTCTGCACAGGTTGCACAAGAATGAATACAAAGCTCTTCTGCACAATTTTTTTTCCCCCAAGTGATATTTAGAAGACATTTAGAAGAGCAAAATGTGTAGTAATATTCACATTATTAAAAAAAAAAAAAAAATAGGTACTTTTCAGAATTTCCATCTCCTAAGTACATTGTAGCATTATGGGCTTCTACCCTGGAAAATGGAGATTTTCATAGAAGTAGTGGATGTTCTTCTTTGAAAAGGAGGAAGACCTTGCAAATTGCAAAAGCATCTCAGAGATAAAACATAGAATTGCCTTTTAAACTAAAGTTCACCATCAGCAAGAACACCCTATGACATAGAAAGGATTCCTATCCAGACTCTATCTGGTAGCAGAGCAGTGTGTTTTACATCTAAACGTGTGAAATTTTGTTTCATGTTTGGCAATTATTGGTCACACAGGAGAATCTCTTCAGAACTGCACTCTGGTGTCTACTCAAACACTGGGCCCTTTGAGATGCGAACAAACTGCTAGCAGAAGTTATTAAGATCTGGATACATTGTCAGACAGTTAACACATTGTCGGGTACTTTACTCACAAAGAAAAGCCCATTATAGTTAGAATATAATTAAATCTAATTCTTTATGAAATCACAACAAAATCTCAACTCCACAGAGGAAAGCACTGTTCATTACTTGGATAATAAATACTGCAGCTCTCAAAAGGGTTAAAAAAAACACTTTACAATTCAACGTCTGAAACAATTAAAGACATGGCTTAATTCAAAGGTACTTACTTTAGTATATGCAAAATAAGTTATAGTTAGTGAATGGCTATTAATAAGGAACTGACTTTTTTTTCTAAATATAAAGTTGGAGCCTATAGTTTCTTGTGTGCAAGAGCATGGTCTGATATCTTTACTGAACCTGAAAACCTAGTATTGGCTGTAATGGATCTTCATGTCCTTAGATCAAGTGGATCATATAGCAGATTTCAAGTTCAAATAATCCTTTAGTTAAATATCATGTTATTGTGAGCTGGACGTGTCACTACTCCATTGGCCTCCATTTAACATCCAAAAGAAATGTTTCCATTTCACTACCTGATTCCAAGCACAAGATAAGGAAGAGTGCTCTGGAAGCTGGGCTTTCTGCATGTTTTGACAGATGTTGGTGTGGCAATTTCTTCTATAGTCTCCATGATTTATCCTCAATGCCATTGGAATGGTCGCCCCTCTGTAGAGAATATGACATTTGAAACAAAGAAATCATGAGGCAATGAGAAATGGCAAGGCTGGGTAGCTGAACTGGTAGAGTCTGCCAGCATCTAAGTGGTAATATCTCTCCCAGAACATGAGGTAGGTTTCAGAATAAAAGCACAGAAAAACATTATGACACTTCTGAGGGACTTGTACGCTTGGCTTTTTGAAAATATGCTCTAAAATGTGTGAATTTTAAACATCTAATATGTATACAGAGCCCTGTTGCATTAACTAGAAATGATAAAGAAATGGCTAGCAATGACATAAGTGCTCCGTGGGGGACTTAAGCATGAATATGGTAATATTACTATTGAAATTCCAACCAGCCAATTGGAAAATGGATTTTGAAAAACAGCATTCAGCCTGTGATAATTGCAGCTTGAATCCTTAACGCTCCAGGAGAATTCATACCCCATTAAATTAAGTGCTCCACCAAAGCAGACTTCAGAAGCCTGATATTTAAGAAACATAAGCAAAGAGGAGACTGGACTTAAATGTTATAAAAGGTGTTCCAAAAGCTGTTCCAAAGAAAAGCTGCAAAGCAAGCACAGTTGTTGAACTTCTCTGCCAACCCAGTTCTGAGTACATGAAGCCTCAGAAAAAAAGCACCATTCAAGCAGAGCATGCACAGCTTTTGAAAATAATATAATGTGTTCTGTGTGACCTCAGTATGCATGGAACCATGGATGTATTGCTGATAGTTGGGGTGTTTTTGCAGGTGTTGTTCAGCAACAAAGTATTTAACTCAAAAGAAAATATTCTAGTGCTAATAACTGTTAAGAATATATTTGAATGGAGGTAGTCAGTTTTCGGATTATCATTCCAGACTCTCTAGACTTACATAATAAAGTATTGGCTTGCTTATTTGTCTCCATATAAATAAACCCAAGAAATGTTGTGTTTATTTTCTGGTGTTTTCTTTCTGAGTGTCATTGTTCCAAATATTGTCTTAGTCTGAAGAGTACAAGATGGCAGATTCCAAGGAAAATAATGTGGGGTTTGCACACATGGGAGCCTGTCCAATGTCTTGTCAAGTCCTCAGCTTCTGGCATCTGCTTCTGCACAGCATTTTTGTTCCATTTTTTTTTAAAGCTGCTATGCCATGACGATGTGGCATTCTAGCTAGACCTACTTGCAATCTGTAACTTGGAGTTTTGAGAGTTTGAAACCGCCATTTGTTATTCAATTCCCTCTTTTTAAAACCTCATCAGACTTACTAGTCTAAGAGAGACCTACTTAAACTTCCCTGTGTGTTCATCCTGGCTAGCATACTTAAATAGCACTTGTGTACGAATTGTTGAAAAGCTAGTTTATTTTACATCAAAACTGTGTCCCTGTTTCATGTATTCTGGCATAGAAAGTACAGACTAGAGCCCATCTTCACTTGGATCAGATTCATTTTTTCAAAAAAAATAATGATTTGTGTTATTAAAGAAGGAAGTACTTATGTGCTATGTGTGGAAAATGGTTTGATTAAACAGACATTTGGGAGAAGTTTCAACTGACTTTGTATTGTACATCTACCAGGTAGACATCTGAGCTATGTGTCTGAAGTCTTTTTATAGTCAGAATAAAAAAGGCAATTCTGAGTTGTTATTCTTCTTATCATAAGGAAGACATTTAAACTGGGTCATATTAATTACACTCTAAAAGTTTCCGCTTCTCAACGTTGATAATAAAAGGAGTCTAGACAACTGGCTCAGAGGTACATGTCTTCGTTCCAGACTTCCAAAACTAGGCATCAGGAGAAAACTTTGTGTTCAGAAAGTCAGAAAATGAGCTAATTAATAAAATAAGTTGATTCTGTCTGTGGCGTGTGCAGATTTTGCGAGTGGTCTTTTGCCCTGATCTGAAGCAACTCCTGTCCATGTTAAGACAGTGTTGAAACTTCAGCTTTTATAATAAACACTTTTGTTCCTGCTCCTTTGGGAAGCAGGATTAAATTGGATGTTTACAAGAAAATCCCATTTTGTAATCCAATAGTCTTTCCTATTTATAACATTCCACTTTCAGATTCTCAAGCAGGAAAGTTAAACTGGAGAAAGAAGGGTTACCAGTATTTAGATTAAATATGTCCTTTTTTTAAAATTATTTTTTTAATTTGGATGGGGGGAGGGGGGAGGAAACTTTCCTTCAATTGCTATTTCATCTGTTTGAATATGGGATTAAGAGAGTGGCATCTTCAACAAAGTGGAAAAGAATAAATTTATCTACTTTCCATATTTGTGATGGAAGAGTAGTGACATCATTTTGCTCTCCATTTTCATGCCTTTGTACATAAGATAAACTCTCACAGACTAGATTTCTCGGTTTTATTTTTAATAAAAATTAAAAAAAAACGAAAAAACCCAAACAAGTAAAACCACAAACAAACAAAGAAGGAACAAACCAAACAAGCAAACAAAACAACACAAATTCTTAAAAGATACCAAACTTGTCACATGAAGTGGAAACCTCAGTTCCTTCCTATTTCTCAGGGTGGGAGAGTAGGCAGATGGAGGGTGTGGGGGTGATGGCTTTTATCAGCATGGAATCAAATCCTCAGACTGAAAAAAATACCTAAATTTTGCCTTGGCTACATGGAAGACATTAGAACTATGCTTTCTCTCTCTATTCCACAACAAACTCACCCTAATATAAATATTATCATATGCCATTTGGATTTTACGAGCCACAAGAGTAGAAGGAAAGAATGCTTACAAAACTCTAGAAGTGACCTCTTATAACTCTACTAGTCTTGTCACCTGCCAGACTGGGGATAACATAATTAGACTGAGTGAATGCTATCAGATGAAAAGCATTATTTGATGAAAAGTGTGTAGGAACTTTCTAGACGAGGAATAGGATGTGCAGGGCATGAAGGAGGTGGAAATATTATTTTGCCTTACAAAAGGAGGTCATTCAGACATAACTTTTTGGTGTTTTGTTTGGTTGTTTTTTCTATTCTCTATTTTTCTGTCCACCAGACAATAATAGTGCAAGGACTGGATGGGAAAGTATCTTCCAAATTAAGTGTCTGATCTGGCCAATGAAGGAAACCAGGATTTTGGGGCATTTGGCAGGGAGCTGTTATGAACAGAGCATCACAGAAATTCTGGATTTCAAAATCTGGGATACAGAGAATGTGCTGTGTTTGCTCACAGGCCCATTTCCAGAGTGCCATCAGCCCATCAACTTTATCTCCATAAGCCAAGAGTGGAATGTGGGCATAATGCCAGATAGGGAATTCAAATTACAAACTTCCAAGGAGCAAACATCTTGTCTGTTCCACTCCCAGGATAGTCCTAGCAGAGCCTCAGCCCCATTGTTCATGTATAAAATCCTTCACAATGAATCATTAGGACCAGATAACTGTATCATCTTCTAAACTAAAGGAACTTCCTGCTGAGGGGTATGGGGCACGATATGGGGAAAGAACACATCAGGATTACACAGAATGTATTAAGGCATGTTTCAGGGAGGAAAGAAAGGTGGGAAAAGGGAAATATTTATGTAATTTGGGAAGAAATATGTATGGAAAATAGAGGATGAAGGAATAGAAGGGTCCATTTTCATGTAAGCAGGAGCTGGTCAGTACACTTTCTGGCCCTGATCACTGCAGTCTGTCCTGTATCCTTGTTAAATTCCTTCAGTTATTTTCTGGTAAGAGGCTCTTCATTCCATGTCCACTTGTGTATGAGTCTGTGGTGTCAACTGGAGGGAATTCAGGTGTGCCAGTGTGTGTGTGATAACTAGTGAAGATCAAGCTGAACAAGCCAGCAGGGAGTGGTTTGGGATTAAGGGGTGTGTGGGTATGCCAGCACCTGAGGAGGCTGGGATCCAGGAGCAGCAATGGGTCAGACTGGGCCGATGAGCCCAGTAGCTGCCCTGAATCTTGCAAATCTTCCCTCTAGCAGACTTCCCGCTCAGCCAAAGCAAGAAGAAGGATGAGCCATTGGTTCTGTGTGTTCATGTGAGTGCTCTGTGTGTCTGCTCTTTGTGTGGACAGATGTATAAATATATGTACATGTATTCTATATAGTGTAAATTGCCTGTCAGGAACAGGCGCTCAGCCTTGTTATTGGAGAGGCTGTGAGACTGAGTGAGAGTTAAAGGTCTCTTTCAACCTAAATGCTTCCATGATTCTATGAATTTCTCGAGGTTTTACCCTGGCCAAATGCCAGGCACCCACAAATTAACACACCCAGGGCTCATGAGTCAAGGAAACTGGGAGAAAACGTGCTCAGTGCAAAACCAACTGAAAATTAAAAGTTGCAAAGTGATTTATTTGCTAATAGAATCAGAGGAGTAAATGAGAAATTTAATAAAACCTTTAAAGACACCGTTTCTTCACTCACCTCCCTCCCTCCTTCCCTGCAGCAGCACAGGGGGGAAAATGCATGGGGAGGGGCATACATCAGTTCATCACTGAGATCTTTCTTCCGCTGCTCAGAGAGAGGAGTCTTTTCCTCTGCATAGCCGTGGGTCTCAATCTCACAAGCAGCAGCCCACCTGAATCTGCTGCAACGTGAGCTCCCCCCACGGGCAGACAGTCCTCCCAAAACTACTGCAGCGTGGGGTCCCTCATCCATGGGATACAGACTTCTGAGGTCAGGCTGTTCCATCTTGGGAGCAAGGCTTTTTAGTCTCTTTTCTGGCATCCACCCACTCCATGTAGGGCACTTAGTTCAGTCTCAGATGCAAGGCCTTTTCCTCCACTGGGACTTCCACTGGACCACAGCATCCTCCAGGCACCCACCCACTCCGGTGTGGGGCTGCGAGTGCATCTCAGCATCCCCTGTGGACTCCATGGGCTGCAGGGGCACAACCTGCTTCACAATGGTCATCACCACGGCTTGCAGAGGATTCTTGGCTCAGGTACTGGATCACCCCTTCCCCCTCCTTCTCCACTGACCTTGGTATCTCCATGTTGTTTTTCACCTCCTCCTCCTCCTCTGGCTAAAAATAAATGCCCCCCTTGTCTTGGTCTCTCCTTAAATATTTTATCACAGAGGCGTAACTGATGTCTCTAATTGGCCCAGCAGCATGTCCATCATCTTCAGAGCCATCAGGGATTGGCTCTGCTGGACATGGTGAAGCTTTGAGAAGCTTCACACAGGAGCCATTTTGTGAGCCTCCCCCACTAGCAAAAAACTGGGTCAAGCAAAACCAACAGAGAACTCATGTCTCAAAGATGGCCACAGCAGGCCTGAGCTGTGCAAGTGTAGGTTCCCAACCATACCCTATCAGGTATTTCCAACTGCAATTATTTGTCTGAAACTAGAAAGAGTCAGTGTGACTCATTTTCACTGAAAAGCCAACATTGAATGCGTAATAGAATTTAAGGTTGGTAAGTGTAGCCACTTAGCTGCACGAAGAAACTGTCTGTCAAAAGTCCACTCTTCAATCATTGAATGACCCTAGGGAAGGTTTTTTAAATTGTTTTATAAGTTTGGCCATGTATAAGGTAGTTACTAACCTGTCTTATGGGAATACAATGAACAGGTATTGATAAAGAAGTTGGTAATCTTAGTGAGAAGGGTGACATCTCTGCACTGGATTAGAACGAAAGAAAATGAGACTCGTTTTCATACTTTCAAGAGAGGTTAACTACAAAACACCCACAGAATTTCAATAGGTTTTGGCACTATAATACCATTAAAGATATTTGAGACTTTTTCAGAGTGATCCAGGGTAACCTAATTCACTGATTTCAGCAGTGGAAACTGGTTCTAGACATAGTATGTTGTTTTTAATAGTTCTTTCATTCCATCAAAACAACTTTGAATATCTAAAATATCTAAAAATGAAACATGTAAACTGCATGTAAATTCTGTAATTTGTAATGTCTGGATAACCAAAAAAAAGGAGTCACGATAGTGGCATGTCTTAATCAGTGCATCATGTTTTGCAGATGGGCTGGGAAATTTTTCTGGTGTTTTTTTTCCTTCGTTCTCTGGTACACATTTTGATAGGTTTGATGTAAATTTTGAAGAGGACAAAGACGACAAAATAAGGCTTTTATATTAAGGGATAGAATGACTTCTTAATTTTTTTTTTTTTCTTAAAAAAACAAAACTTTTTTGTTTCCTGCTATGACAGGTTGTTAATCTCTTCGTATCATAGAAAGGACTGCCAGAAAGAGGATAGACTAAAAGCCAAAACTAATTGATGCTTACACAGTACAAAAGAGAGAGCTGGCAGGTCCTCAAAACTGATTATTTAAAATCTATTTTCCAGGAGATCTGATAAACTGAATTTCCACAACCTGAAATGGACTATTACATAAAGATATCCCCAGGCACTGCTTATAGTCAACAAATCAAACAGATCCGAGCTTTTATCAAATTTGATCAACAACCTGTAATCTCTTTAAAAATTTTCCAAACATGTTTAAGCGTTTTTGCAAGCCTTGTATAGTCTTACAGTACATGACCTTCTCTTTCTATCCTTTTTCTTTGTAAAGAACTTAATTCAATTTGTCTGCTTAAAAGAACAATCTTGTAATACAAAAGTAGCCCAGATTAGGAGTTCTCTGGGACTCCAGCATGCAGAATCATTGTTTGTGCCATAAGAGAGTGAAATGAATGTCATGCAAAAGAGAAATTGCCAACTGCCAAATTACCTCTCAACTCTCTTTTGTACTAGGCTGTACAGTATTTCTGCCCACCTGCCACGTGATCACATTGCCCATCTGTCAGTCTAACTTGTGGTGGTTTCCATTTAAATTTTAAACAGAGGATAATACATTCTGTAAGTGGATGAGAGAGGCTTAACTCGAGTGGAAGGTAGAGAAAACTTGGTCATTGCCAATCCCCATTGGGAACAAGTGACTGAACAAGTGGAACCTGCAGTTGTCTGATCAATCAGCATGCAGGAAGGTCAGACACAGCCATGGCATGCTCTGCCTCCTTCCCAGGTGACAGACCAGAGCACTGTGAAGGGCGCTTTGGGGCGAGGAGTGGAAGCTGAGTTTAAATGCGCAGGAGGCACTGGGGATATAAAGGTACTGCTTAGGGGCAGTGATGTGAAGCATCATGAAAATCTTTGCCTGAGAAAATTTGGGTCAATGTTATGGGTTGGTCTAGGAGATTTAAAAAAAAAAAAAAAAAATAGAAAATAGAGATCTGCTCTTCCTGAAATGTTTTTTTAGACTATTATTTCCCTTTTTTTCCTTCATGTGTAAATTTGACAAACTCTTCAGAGCTATTTCTTCTTAAAAATACTCTTTTTTCTACCTTCTGTAGAAGACTTGTTTCTCCCTACATTGGCATTACTGAGATAAACATTAAATATACTATAATTAATCACCAAAGATAATTTTGGCTTAGTGTGGGTCTACCATGCAGTGCACTGAAGTGCCCCTAAAAGGTGATATAGCTGCATGTCACACCACTGTGCAGAAATACTGCCTTGTGTTTCAAAAACTGATATACTGGGGGTGCCTACAACAAAGTGTCTCGTGAGGCATAAACACATACCATATTTTGAATCACATTTTTTCTTTGGTTGCTGGTGTACTGATTCAATTTTTCATCATATATATGCCACTGTAGAGCATGTAGGCATGTATTTTTCCACTGTGCTGAATAATAGGAGACTCATATTTGTGGAAAAGAGCAGAATTAGAAAGTATTTCTGGTATACTACACAATAAATATCTTTGATATAAAGGTAGGCAGCTGCTTCTTTATAATATTACTTGTCAAAAGATGCTGTACTCCTTTCCCTCTGCAATTTTAGTATTGCTGTTCAGTGAACTCATAAAAAGGTAGTTTCACCATCTACAAGAAATTTATTATCGACCTGATTCCATTTCATAGTGCCATAGTTGTCATACATCAGAGTTAATACTAATTGGCACATTTTTAGCAAGATTATAAAAGGTTAAAATAGGCATGCAATACACAAATGTTTTCCCTGAGTAAATGCCTTTATTGGCAAGGCAGGGAATATCTCCCTCTCCCTCTCCCACTCCTCTCCCTTTCTCTCTCTCCAGCTCCCTCTCTCTCCCCCTTCCCTCCCCAAAGTTATTTTATAGTTTTATGTACACTGAAACACCTTCAAGATGAGGCCTGAAGTATCATCTTTCTTCCTGCTTTCCCTTCTATACAAAGAGTAGCTAGCAGTCCTAGTGATTGCGATACTGCCCTGAGAGGTAGAATTTGTGGGGTTAAACTATTTCAGTGAAAATGAGTCAAACATGAGTCTTGCTTCATGACTCTTTGGGGAGGGTACATTAAACACCATCTTATTCTTTTCCTTAAAGGACAAGTGTGACTCATAATTAGTTGTTTGAAAAAATAAAGTGTGGGCTTATCTTCAAATTTATTGCTTTCCTCTCAACAAAGAAACCTTCTTGAGACTTTGAGGGAGATTATCCTGTCTTCAGATACCTAACTCCAGAGCCTGAAGTGTGCCTGTTTAAACTGTCATCCTGGTTTACCTAAGACTTGATAGAGGTAGACTTTAAAGTGCATTAAGGGTTTTCTGCACAGAAGTCTAGAAGCATAGAAGGCTTTTTCTTCTCCTAAATTTTGTGGCTTTGAGTGACCTAAAGTTAGAGCCTCAGTTCAACTGACAGAAAAATATAGACTAGGTAAAAATCCATGAGGTATCTCACCTTTTTTTCTATCTTTTTCAATATAAATTTAATTTTTCTTTTATGTTTCAGTGATTTTTTTTTTTTCTGCCAAGAAATCTAAAGAATTTATGGTTACAGAAGGCATGTAAATGTGACAAAAAGCAGAGAACTAAACCCTTCAAAATGCAAATCTCAGAAAGACACTTATTTTATTCTTCCTTTTCTATAGTAATAGTAATACTTAGAGCTTGTTACTCCCTGAGTATCAGTGAGGAAAAGCAAGTTCATTTCAAGTTAACAAGGAGCTGTACTTTATATATGGAGAGCTTGAAATGACTGAGTTCTGCTGTCAAAATGGCTAAAAGTGGCATTTTGTGGCTGGCTAAGCATCATAATAATTGCTTACCAGAGTAGAGCTAGTGTTGGGAAAGGCCCTGAATTATCAGTGATTACCCTTTTGTTTACCTTCCCCCTTACTTTTTTTTTTTTTAAGGCATGTGAATCTGAGAAAAATGTTAGTTCATAGTCATAAAATCATAGAAGAGTTTGTGTTGGGAGAGACCTTTAAAGGTCATTTAGGTCAACTCCCCTGCAATTAGCAATGAGCTCTTCAACTAGATCAGATTTCTCAGAGCTCCGTCCAACTGAACCTTGAATGTTTCCAGGGACGGGGCATTTACCATCTTGCTGGGCAACCTGTTCCAGTGTCTCACCACCCCCACTGTAAAATATTTCTTCCTTATCTGTAGTCTGAATTTATCTTCCTTTAGTTTAAAACCTCTAAAAGTATTTAAGGGAGGCAATAAGGTTTCCATGGAGCCTTCCGTCCCCAAGGCTGAACAAACCCAGCTTTGTCAGCCTGTCCTCATAGCAGAAGTCCTCCAGCCCTGCAATAATTTTTGTGTCCCCACTCTGGACTTGCTCCAACAGGTCCTGTGCTGAGGACACCAGAGCTGGACACAGTACTCCAGACAGGATTTCTCAAGAGCAAAATAGAGGGAGAGAATCATCTCCCCTGACCTGATGGCCACGATTCTTTTGGTGCAGTCCAGGATACAGTCGGCTTTCTGGTGCATACTGTCAGCTTGTGCTGAGCTTTCAATTCACCAGCACCCCTAAGTCCTTCTCCTGCAGGGTTTCTCTCCATTCATCCCCCCAGGCTGTTGATACCGTGGGATTGCCCCGACCCAGGTGCAGCACTTTGCACTTGGCCTTGTTGAACCTCAGGAGATTTTCATGTGCCCGCTTGTCGCACTTGTCCGTGTTCCTCTGCATGGCATCCCATCCCTCATGTGTCAATGGCACTGCTCAGCTTGGTGTCCTCTGTAAATTTGCCAAGGATGCCCTTGGATTCCACTATGTCATTATTAAACAGTACTGGTCCCAGTACAGACCCCTGAGGGACAGCAGTCATCACTACCTCCATCTGCCCATTGAGCCATTGACCACTACTCATTTGATGAGAACATTCAACCAACTCCTCATCCACAGAACAGTCCATCCATCAAATCCATATTTCTCCAATTTAGAGAGAAGGGTGTTGCTGGGGACCATGTCAAAGTCCAGATAGATGACATTCATGTCTTATTCAGTGATGTAGTTCTACTGTCCGATTTGATATTGTTGCCATGCAAACGGACTGCCAAAAGATAGCAAAAGAGAGACGGGTGCAAAGGCCACGAGAAAGATCAAGCAATTTAATTGGTATTTGTTGCATAACCCTATTACTGGTATTAATATTTGTCATGCATAGCATTTCACTTTAAACTCTGCTGATCTGCAGAGAATCCAATGACCTGCTGGAGTACAAAAACAAGCATTCTTATGTCTAATAAAAACCAAGAGAAATTATTTTATGGCCCATTTTAGAAAACTCTGGCAAAGCCTCTTTCTCTCTATTGACAGTAGAGGGAATTTACCGATAATTATCCATGTAATTTACAGTTCTTTCCCAAACTGTAGAAATACCAGTGACTCCAGATCTCATGAACACAATGCAGATACTTTTGTTACCTCATAGGGAAACAGAGTGAAACAATAATTGGAGAAATACTAAGAGATCAGGAAAAGTTCAGGAATGATCATCCATATGTAGAGAAAATTGGAGCAGGTACAACTGAGAAAGGAGTATAAAGAATAGCATAACTGTCACAGCAGCCTGTAATGAAGTTATGGATCAATCCCTAATGGGGAGGAAGGACTCTATCAAAGAGAAAGCTACTCCTACACACACAGAAATTTGTCCACTTCATTTTCTAAAGTAGGAGTTTGTGCATTTGCAGATAACTGTACAAGTATATTAGGGAGTTATTTTTGTCAGATCCAGAAACAGTTCAGAAAATGTTTATAGCTATTTTCATATCTTCTAAATGTATAGGCACGCACATCCAAATGTGTACAAGCTCTTTCAGAAGCTCATTAATTTGAGGGAAAAAAATCTTAAATTTAATCAGTATCAGGAGAATGAGAAGTTACGGGTAAACAAATGTTTAAATGAAGTTGGAGATATTCAGTCAAATGTTAGTAACTCATTTTGTGGCTCTTTGATGCAAAGGTTTTTCCAATAGCTGTTTCATATCTCCCATCCAACACTGTGAGAGACTAAAGACGTCTAGTAAGGATTAATCAGATTCTAATATACACAGATTCCCACAATACATACCTGTCATTGTTGCTGAGGCATTTAGAAATGCTGCCAGACCATGTCAAATTCTATCCCCCTGAATTACATAGCGAACATCAAGTCCTCTTTTATCTGAAATCAAGATTCACCTTACCAAAGCTTTTTTCGGGTATTATACAGTCATGGGAACAAAATCATCTTACTGGAGGAAAAGGGTGTGAACTATATACATTTTATATCTAAGGGAGAATCACTAAAAGAATTCTGTTTGTAAAACTATTACTTGAGCTTGCAGATTTGAGCAAAGTATTTTATAATTTAGTCCACTGCTGCAGTACAGACTAGGGGTAAAGACAGTGTTTAAAAATGCCTGTCCACCAGGACAAGATAGCAAATGACGACTTGTTTTGATTCTTCATAATTCATCACAAATTTGTGCTGTTAGGAAAGAGTTTTTGTAGTTCAGCCATTCTGCACTTTAAAAGCCATAACAGAGAAGACATATCTCTGTCAAAATAAATCTCTTGAAGTACAGTATGAAATAATATATTTGCAAAAAGAAAAAGTGAATACATGAGAAATTCCATAAAGATATGTTCTTCTGCTGTGTACAGATGGTCAGATGCAATTTAGTTTGAAATCCATCTTATATGATCTAGTATGATTCAGCTTGTCAAATTAAATTCTTGACAGGCTCAGTCTTTAAAGAAGTACTAAAGCTTATATAACAGCAATAATTGGTCAGCACAGGTCTATTTTCAGAAGCATCTGATCCTAACCAACTTTGAAAAAGGGAGCATTTTGGCAGAAAATGATTGATCTCAGAAACCAGACTTGAAGACATATGTCTCTTTGGATTTAAGCTTATGCAAAACAAACAAACAAGCAAAAACCCAACAACCAACCAACCAACCAACCAACCAACCAACCAACAAAAACAAAAACAAACAAACAAACAAACAAACAAAAAAACAACAACCAAAAAAAAAAAATCCAAGCACCCAAACCCAAAATAAGAAACCCAAAAAATCCACAGTACTTTAGAATATTAAATTTTATTACTTAAATGAAATTGGAGAGCTTCCTTTCCATCTCAAAGCACAATATTCAGAAGAATTTCTGAGATATTATCATTGTTTTCAGAGAGTGGAGAGTTGTGCTCTGATTGGTGTAAGATCCTGGAGCTGTGTTTTGATTGTAGAAGCCACAATTGTACTAGAAAACAAAGGAAAGGGACATTGTAAGAACTTTCCAAAGGAGGATAACAGGAAAAATTGTTGCTGGAAGGACTCTGTCAGAAACCCCAGACAGAGAAGGAAGTTCACTGTGGTGATCTATTAGAGAGTCAAACAGGGGATTACAGCTGGCCCTATAGAAAGATATCCCCTGTGGTCCTTTCCAAGGTAGGGAAAAA
>VZRN01011464.1:148562-189747 GCA_013397935.1 Dasyornis broadbenti
TTGATAGTAACAGGAGTTAGAATGAAGCATGGATTTGTACAGCCATTGCACAAAGCTCACATAGACAATCTCCAGCCCAGGCAGCCTGCCTGTTCTAGACAGACCTTTTCCAATTACAGACTAACAGTATGTCCAAATTGCCTTCTCCATAGCACAGGCATCTTCTGTGTACCCTCTTCATCTCTGTAGTAGCAGAAACATTTCTGGCGATACACTAGCCATAGTTCTGCCACATTTAATTCAAAAATAACAGTTGGGTCTGCAGAGGCAAGTTTGACAGAGCTTACATTAGAAGTGTGCTATATATTTTTATATGGATGTTTGCTAGTATATTTGTTTAACATTAGCATTTCTTTATAAACATAGAAAAATGCATTAAGTGAAATAATATCCGGAATTCCTCAATAAATATACTTATATACATATTTTGGGCTTTTAGAAGTTTTCAAGAATGCCTACAATGGACAGGAGATATTAAATTTAGTACCTCATGGTTGCTAATTTTGGACAAATACTTTTTTTTTTAATTTTTAGGCTATGTTGTGTATTAAATCTGGCATACCGGAAGAAAATAAAGCAGTACTTGGAAAACGTACAGTGCAGTATAGTACAGATAGGCCATGACATAAAACCCCAAGACACTGGGAAATTTACACACCAATTTTTGTTCTTCATGTTCCTTGTCTACATTAGAACAGACACCAGCAGGATACCAGCTCTACAGAATGCCTACTAAAGCAGCAAAATAGGGAGTTTTTAATAGTATGACATAAGAAAGAGGTCAGACTTATAAACTGATTTGCTTTCTAGTTGCTGGGGAATATGCTAAATACGTCATGTGGATGCTTTTTCTATTTCACCTGTTAGTGTTTTCTCATAGGCTACATGGTTGACAATTCTCTTTTTAGTAATAAAAATGTAGCAGATACATTAGGGTTTTTTAGGCACTAACATTAAGACTATAGTTGGGATGTGTCTTAATGCTTTTTTCAAAATATGTAAAAGTATTGTTTGTTTAGTCTGAATTATTCAAGTTATTTAATTATAGTTTAAAAAATTAGGCTTGTAGACAAATATCTCAACTGAATTTTTAGTGGGTTTTTTTCCTCACAATAAAAATAGGGCTTTCAGGGTCAATGTTTGCCAGATGTTTCCATAAGCAGAGAATATTTTGCTCCCCTTACTCACATGCTGTGAATTATAAGAATAAATAGATTTGGTAATATTAATAAAGGCAGAAATGGAGTTGTTTCATGCATAGCCTAATCACTAGGATGCTCTTTGTTTGATTAAAATGTCAAGAAGGCTATTAGGAAACAAAGACAAAAGCAAAAGAATGGCTCGAGATAAATAGCCATCTACCAAAACTCCAGGACTAATCAAAAGCTATTCATTTATGTTCTCTGCCTCTGATCCTCTGCTGAGTTCACCAGACTAGCTCATTAGAGGGTCAAGAGAAATTGTACAGCTAAACTGGCTGTAAATTGCACAACTGTTTAAGAAAGGAGCCAGACTTGGAGCTTTCAGACCTCAGGGTTCAGTAGTGAGTGAAGCTGGGAGGGTTGCATAGGTCTCTGGAAAAGGCTAACGAGATTTTAGATAATATTGTCGTGGATGTAGATCGTTGCTCAGAAAACTTTTGTTCGTAGCTTTTGCTGAAGAAGCTGTCTGGCTACTCTGCTCCCCCCAAACATAAAATCTTGTAGGGAAGATATTGTCTCACAGAGAATTAACTAGAGAAAATCTGATCAATGGGCAGTTTATCCTATCCCGGCGGAGCCATAAAGGTTTGAATTTTTCATAAGCCTTCATGTACAAGGTAGCACACACAGACAAATGAGGCAAAGTACAAATGTATTTAGTCTGTAACTGTGGCATACTGAATGCTGCTTGTAAAGTTATCCATATTTAATGCAGGCAAGATGAAATGAATTGTCCAAATGGTGGTTCAATACTTGAGCTCATAATATAACCCAGAAGTCCTGTGTTCTTTGTGATATAATCTTTCCTATAGATGGTACTGCTTATTGTGCTGATAGACCTTGCTCTGACTGACTGTAACATCACATAGGACAAGGGTGAGCGTCGTGTGTATTTGCACTGAAGAAGGTAAAGGTCCGATTAAATGTTCTGCTGCAGTCAAAAGGGATACTGCAGCTGCTCAGAAAAAAAGTTTGTAAGACTAAAAGCATTTGATGAGAAAATTGTGGAAAATAAAACAGAAAAAGAAGTAATAGTCCTTGTGGAAGCTGAAAATATTTCTAAGTGAAGTGAGACTCACATTTTTGCTGTCTTGAATATTAAAGTGGGGTTTGCAGGAGAGTCCTTGTAATCATTCATGTTATTTGCAAACAGCACAAGATTTCAAAACTTGTGTGTCAAAACACAGATTTCTAATCAATACAGTGGTGACTGACAATCAAGTTTCTCGAACAACTTTTCAGCCCTTTCAGTGGTATTGGTTCTGGTACTCAAATCCTTCCAAATGTATGATGCCTAATTTAACATGCAAAGTTAGCACACAGCATTGATAATGGAAAACACCCATGACTTCTTCAAAATATTTGAGCTTGGAACTGGGAGTAGAAATCAGGTATACTTACAATCCTTGTCTAATTCCCAAGCTGTTACTGTATTTTGCGTCATTATGCTGGGCTACTTGCTGTGGAGAATGAGTATCACTTGTCTGATTTGATACCTCTTCAACTGATAGCTGATACCTCTTCATCAGAGACCCTTGGAGAACACTGACATGTCTGTTCCATCTGCATTTGACAATATCTAGATAAATAGTAACATTGTCTGAATTAGTACATCTGTCTAGTTCCATCAAGCTATGAGCATATATTACACGACCACAGAGAAGGTATGTCTGTGGGTGGTAAAGTTATGCTATATGGAAAGCGTGCTCCTTGGAACTAAGAACACTAAGACACTTCAGAACTCTTACTGTTTTAGAAACAAGTCTTTCTAATCTAGGGACTAAAAATAAACATGATAGCTGGGTGGTATGATAACATTGCAGAGATAGCAGAGATTAGCTTTTTTGACAAAAAAATTTAAAAGATGAGCTTAGAAAGGACTCCCATTTATTACAAAAGGAACTTTTTAGGTGCCCATTTCAGAAAGTTTGTTGGCAGCAGATCAGATTATCTTTTTTTGTCCTTGATTTTCACAGCATCACGAAAGTTGGAAAATGAAAAGCAGTTTGAAAATTATGTGCATATCACTTAGTTGTGTCATAAAATAATAGTATATTTCTTATATTGATACAGAAGAAAAGGTTTAGCTGCCTGTAATTCTCTGGAGAGAGACAGAAGGGCTATGGCGAAAGCACTGTGTAGTTCATTCCAGTCATACCTACAAGGTTAACTATGTGTGATGCATTTTTGTCATGACTGAAAGCAGTCCCTTCATCTGCTCTACCTGGTTGAGGTTTTTATGGTTGTGGGCTTTTCCTTTTTTTCACATCTAAAAACATTTCTTGGTAGAAATGGCACTTTGCTTTAAAATGTCCCAGCACATTTTCTAAGACACCATACTGGTTTTTATTTTTCCACATACAAAAAGGGTGCTGGATTATATGGGAAGAGCTAAAAACTGGTGTTTATTATCAATCAGTTTTGATGTTGAAGTAAAAAGTTCCATGCTTGAGAAAATCCATTTTCTTTAACTCTGGAATAAACGGGCTGTTCTTACAATAGTAGGAAATGTTTTCTCTTATTCAGGAGCAGATCTTTTAATGATCAAGGCCAAAAGCATGTTTTTTAAAACATTTAATTAATCTTGCAAGGACAAAAATGAGATTTTTTTTTTTTAAAAATATCTCTTTCTAGCCAAAAAGTATACTTCTAATCTTACTCCTAATTTTAATCAATTTTTTTCTTCCCTTCATGATTCTCATTTCATTATATTTTAGGACTCATTTAATTATATTTTAGGACTATTTTCTGTTTGACAAGTCTATTAGTAGAGAACGAGTCATCCACCCAGCCTTCTGGCTCCATTAGGTGACAAGTACTACTTGTGGTGATTCTGTCCTGTGAGAAACCTCCATCACTAATTTCACCTTTTTAGTTTACTCCTCACTCCAGGTTTGAGGCAGCAGCTTAAAGGAATGGAGTGAATGGAGACAAGTTCATGCTTGGGGTGGCAGACAAACCTCATCTTTCCTAACTTGCTTTCTCAGGAAGCCATGTACAACAGAGATGAGGCTCTGGATGGGGAAGAGCAGTTGATGGATGTTGTACGTGATGGTTCCTCTACACCAGAGTTGTTGCCAAAGTCAGAATGGTGTAGCTTCCAAATCACTACATCCACGAGGACTAAAAGGCAAATTATAGTTGTATGTGACTCCCTTCTAAGAGGAACCAATATGTCAGAGAGACCCTTCTATCAGGGAATTCTGCATCCTCCCTGGGGTTAAGAACATTGCTAGGGAGCTTCCCAGCCTGGTACAGCCCTTGCACTACTACTCATTATTTCTCTTCTGTGTGAGTGGCCATGCAGATGCAATATGTACTACAAGGACAATCAAAGAGATTTCAGAGCCTTGGGATGGTTGGTGAGGGCATCTGCAGCACAATTATATTTTCGCCTTTATACTGCCAGTTGCAAGCTGCAGCAATAGAAGAAATAGATGGATCCAGTCTATCAAAGCATGACTCCATGTCTTGCATCACTGCTAGTTTTGGTTTTTTGGTAATGTGGTGGTCTACATGAAACCAGGCATATCTTTCTCAAAGGGTGAAGAGAGTCTTGACTGACTGACTGACAGACCTTTAAACTAGACTTGAAGGGAGAGGGGAACAGTATAAGGCTTGCCTGAGACAAGCTGCAGGGTGGCATGCCAAACTGAGAGGGATGCGGCTTTAGTGAGGGCCCTCAGCAGGGAGAGTTTTTGCAACGTGGGTGGTGAAACACTGGATCAGGTTGTCCGGCAAGATGGTAAATTCCCCATCCCTGGAAACATTCAAGGTTTAAATTTGACAGGGCTCTGAGAACTTGATTTAGCTGAAGATGTCTTTGCTCATTCCAGAGGATAGGACTAGATGGCCTTTAAAGGTCCCTTCCAACCCAGACTATTCTGATTCTATGAATTTATGACTCCATGATTCTATAGTAATTTTAATAAAGAGATTTTCATCAATTTGGTTTTAGATCCTCTGTTTTACTCAGCTTTCTCCTCACCAAAGTATATATTTGTACTAATTCTCAGGATTGAATAGATAACTGTTCTGAATCAACAATACTGACTTAAATGAATGTATTAAAAGTTTTTTGAATCCAAATGACAGTCTCATCTCTTATAAACCTAGCTTTCATTTATAACCAGAATATCATATACAGATATATAGAATTTCAAATTAATTTGGTTTATATATTACCAAGCAAAGCACTCTATTCTTCTCCCTCTACCCCCTCCCCCTGCAACAGACCAATTTACACTTTACATTCAAGCCCTGGCCTATTGCCAGAGGCCTGTGGGTTTTCAGTGGTACTTCCCAAATCCAGCTCGCCAGTGCTATATTACAGAAGTCTACTGAGTAAGCTTGGGCATAGGATATCAGCTGATTTTTAAATAGAGCAGGTAAGCTCCTGCTTCTTAATCTGTTTAGAATAAAACCTCAAGTTCTTATTCTCTAGCATAGTAACTGAATGATAATAAGGAAAGAGTCCAAAACCGGTAGTTGACTATCTCCACTAATAACATGTTTATTGTTTCTTTTGGTGATTTGAGGTTTGGTTCTTTTGGTTGGTTGATTGGTTGGGTTTATTCCCTTTCTTTTTTTAGTTAAGTTTTTATTTTTGGTTTTTAAAAGGTAGAAGTTTTATAACTTTTCAGCTACATAATGTTTTAATTTGCTGGTTTGGGAAGTCAAATTGGTGCGAAAAAGTCCCAGTAGTCCTAGAAATACCTCTGTCTATGCAAAACTTTCTGAATAAGAAACTGTTGAGCTGTTTCTAATTCTGAAACTGTGTTAATAAATTGCCTGTGATTCTTACAGAACAATGGACAAACCTTAAGGGGCAAGACAAACTGAGGTTCAGTGAGTGTCCTGTCATAGCCAAAACTGTGGAAGCAGATCTGAAATGCTAAATCTGAAAATTAGCTGTTTGTGAACTTCAGAGACCTCTCTTCCTTGCGGCTCTGCTGACATTGGCACCAGGAGAGATACTTGAGATGAACTATTAGTGGGCACAGCCTGCTCTGAAATTTGTGCCTCAGCCATGTTTTGAACAAAGCAGATTTGAACTTCATCTCTATTTATGTATGCATTGAATTTTAAGAGACCTGCAGGGTTCTCAGGGTGGAGACAATGCACCATCTAAAGCTTACACTCTTTCTCATTTTGCTGACTTCTGGAGGAGTCTGGCTGTTACTTGTATGTGTAATCCCCACACAATACTTGCGACTACTGGATCTGTAGCTACATTACCACAAGTGTCACTTAGGTTTCCTATATTTCCTCTAACACACTGAAGCCAATTATTGTAGAATAACTTCTCAAAGAGTTAATTATCCTGAGTTAATTACCTGATCATGTCTGAACTTGTATCACAGACATTCAATGCCAAATCTCCTCATTTACAGTAGTAAAGCATAGCAGGGAACCTTTTCTTTTAAAAACTTCTTAAAAATAATGTTCAGAATTCTTCAGAATGCTAAGGGAATGTTAGCAAGATTTTCATTTGAGCTCAGCCTAGGCAGCCAAATTATTATTTAGAATAATGATTTTAAAGCATCCCACAAGATAAGTTCTGACAGAAAAAATCTTTTAGAAGTCAATTATTTTTATTTTTTGGATAAAGCAAAAACGTAAGAGTCTCTGTTTTCCTAGAGAAGGACTTTATATAACATGGCTATGGAATGGCTCCTGGAAATAGTTAACACACCAGGCACTGAAGGACAGAAAGACAAGAAGAAAGAAAGAACTGAATTTCTGAGAAGTAAAAACTCTTTTAAAAAAGTCCCAATTTTTACGGGTATGTCACTCTATTCCACATTTATGTTATGTTCCGTTTCATATGATCAAGATTAGGAAAACAAAGAAAAGAAAGTCAGTAGAGGAAAACCATGAAATATAAATAAAAGTGGAAGAGAGTCAATGTTAAGAAGTAAATTATTTCTGCTGGCATGAAAAACAGTTTATAAGGTAAACCAAAATTATTCCAAGGAAAACACAGACAACCCAGTTTGAAATCCCACTGTTAAAACAAATCTCAGTCAATCAAATGATTAATTCTACCTTCGCAATGTGTCAGTTACAAATGGCAACAACTGGAATCAATGGTATATAATTTGTCATCTCTTTGAAGTCTCAAAGATTGGTGATAGGCAAAATACCGATGAAGCTAACAATTGTTGGGAAAAACATGATTAATATTCTGCTCCATGAGAATTTTCTGTCTTTAAAGAAGGAGACACCATTTCAATCAAATCACAGTTTTGTCCTTCCAAGGGCACAATAAATCACTAATATGTTCAGATGTTCAGAGAAATCTTTGAGCAAATTTATTCACTTATACAAATTTGAAACTTTACATGCTGTGGTTTAGTAGTCATCATAGGTATTCCTATGTATTGAACATATTTTCTGTCAGTTATTTTATATAATACTGTGTAGTAGTAGGATGCTTTGAAAATTAGTGTAACTGCATTTAGATCAATGGAAAAGTTAATATGATAAACTAGGAAACGTGCTTAATATCCCAATAATATTAAGAACTGAAAGGCTCAAATACTTATTTAGGTGTCATCCAGGCACATGCAAAATGTCTTTGTTAGTACATATGTACCAAATAGTACTTGAAACTTTGAACTGTACAATAAATTGAATTTTCATTAATCAAGTATAATGTTCTTTATTAATGTTTATTAATATGTAATGCTACAGTATCTTTTGCAGCCCACGTTTTTTCTTTTCCTTTTCTTTTTAAGTAATGGACCCTATAAATAGCAACTTCCATCATCCCCAGTTTTTTGCTCAGAATTTCCTACTCCCACTTTTTTTTTTCCCCTCAGAGATTTTTTGGGCCTCTGATGTACTTCCAGAAACCCTTTAAACATTGCTCATTAAGGAACTCTGCTGACAATTATATTAAGATTGAGAGCAGCCTCTAGAGCCTACAGGTGATCCTTCAAAAATTTATTTATACAAATAGCTTGTAGATTGATTCAATTTATTGAAAATGTAAGACTTGCTGGGGACAAGAAAACAGCCACATCAAAAGTTCATTTGAGAATTGTAGGAATAGGAGTACTCAGTGTTCAACACTGTTGAGGTACCCTTCTCTTTATCAGTTTATCCAGAGACTAGCAGAAATAGCTATACATTAAGCTGTATTTTAAAGCTTTCATATGAAGTCTGGATGTATTTCTGGAAGATATTGCTCACCCAAGTACAAATTGTCATTCTCAGCAAAGTTTTGTGAAATGTATTAGACAACTGCAAAAATCCACCTGTCTATAACTGCCCAGGTCAAGGGTCCACCACCTCACCCAAAAATGAAGAAAATTACTAAAATTCTTCTAATTTTTTTTGTTTATTATTCATATGTAGTAAGTCCCCTAAAAAGCATTGTTTAATCACAGAAACATTGTTTTACTGCAAAAGAAGTTGAAGACAAAAATTATTCACGAGGTGCATAGTAAGGCACCTGCCCTTCCAATGTCCAGAGTGGCCACGGCCAGGCAGCTGTGTTCAATTTAAAGAGTCAGCTGGGAAAGGAGGATGTGATTGTAAAAGCCAGCAAGTATGAGGGTAGGCTAAGAAAAAAAATTAATAATAATAATAGGAAAAGGGAACACCCTAAAGTACTGGCTGATGCTTGCAGGAATGATCGTATGCAGTGATTAGAAGTTTTAGCTTTTGAAGAATAGAAGAGGTGAGTGTCATGAAACATCAGTAGCTTGATGTAGGGTATAAGAAGGTATTTTCATCAGATCTCAGCATCTGTGTAATCTCTCTTGCCTATCATCATCACAGGAGGTTCTAGGATTTTTCTCTGCTATGGGCTTATTGTCTAACAAGCACACTTATGGATCGAAGGTTTGTTTTTATGGTTGGTTTTTTCTTTCCATTTCAATTTGAAATTCAATATGCTGGAACATGTTAACTCAAAAAAGGCTACATTTTTCATTATTTTAATTCAGTAAAGTAGTGCATAGGAATGTTTTTGGCTGCTGTATAAACTGTGGATAAACTACTAAACTATTTCAGGTTCACTTTTAAATGAAATGCTGAAAGTTATACAGATTAAGAGGCAGGAAAGATTTGAAATAAATAGAAGGAACTTTATTGCAGAAAGTGCTGATGAAGCTAAACTATTATTAACAGAGCTTTGTTCTGGAGTAGTTTGATCCTAACAGGTCACTGGAAATGCTTGACTGTTGAAGGACTGGTTTTACAACAAAGCTTATAATAACACCAAGGTAGTGGTACAGGCCATTTATTTAAGGGTTGGAGCTTATGATCCTTGTGGGTTTCTTCCATCTCAAAATGTTCTGTGATTTATTTATTTATTTGTTTATTTGTTGTCTGAAGAAATAGGCATATGGTGCATCATGGATTTATCTTTTGCTCGGCAGGATTGCCCTGTCAGGTCTGATCTCTGCAAAACATGTAGCATGGAATAGATATGCAGAAAAAAAATCAAGGGAAAAGATGGTTTGAAACAAATGATAACTGGGTACTATTTATGTTTTATTTGGAGTTTGCTATTGTCAGTGTCTGTAGAAAACTACTCAGACTGCTATAGCCACTCTTCTGAAATCCTCAAACATATTATTTGCTCATAAAAATTAGACTTTGTCTTTAAACACACTGTTCTGTAAGCGATTTACTCTCACAATACACTTTATTCAACTGTATTAGAGAATAAACATTGTAGTATTGGGGATGTTTTGTGTAGTTTGGCCTTGCAAACCAGCAACTCCTGTGTCACCGCAGCAGGAAATACCATGTAAGGCCATGAGGACCTATGCAACCATACCAAAAATGCCAGAAATGGTGTCAGAAGTAACGGAATGGGTATCAGAATATCAGGAATAACAGAACAGATATGGATGCAGCAAACAAAACTGGGACCAATTTGGTGGTGGTGGTGATAAATTATAAGTAAAAGGCTGTCTGTGTGGGACGAGACTGTGGTAGAGAAAAAGAGAGAAGAGTTGGAGAAATTGCAAAGGTGATAATAAATATTGCACTTATTTGACTAGAGCTGTCTGTGGTAAACTGTGGTTCAGTCGTGAGCTTGAGCACCATAGTCTTGTTGGGAAAATAACCCAAACCTATTGTTCTGATAATATCAAGCATGTTTTTGTAGTAGTGAATGTCTATGGAATTGAGAGCATGCTTTCTTAATGATAAAACACTCAGTTCAATGGAATAAAGATCCTGGAGTAACATTGTCAGTGCTTGTTTCAAACCTGAGAGTATTTGCATCTTTAAATTAAAAAAAAAAAAAAAAAACCAAACAACCAAAAAAAGCAGTGTTTTCTCTTTTGCTGAAGTATGACGTTGCAGGTAGATTGTGTCTGATCCAGACAGCAGCTGCAAATCAAAGTAGTTTGCTCACTAATTTTATGTAGTTAGGTAACAGTGAAATATTACCAAGATAATAATTGCCTCTAATTCTTGAAGATCTAAGACCACATTTTTTCCCAGTAGTCTATGTTTGCATCGTTTTCTTTTTGGTTTTGATTTACCTCTGCTATGTACTTTGGATAATTGGAAATCACGGTTAAGACTAATGAAAAGAAGATGTGTAACCATGGCTGGTATTACAGATTTTTAGCAATGCATAGTTTGCCCTCTTGTTTATTTCTTTTCCTAAGCATTTTTTATAGCAATAAATGTATCTTCATTTGTGACTGTTTAAAAGAATTCAAGCTCTGCAGAACAGACTGTCAACCAGCCACTCAGTCTGGAAAGTAAAATATTTTTGAATTTACTTTTCAAAATGGATAGTCCTAAGAAATGTAAAATAGGGTAGCTTCTCACAGTAATTACGTGATTCACTGCACTGCCTCCATAAATCAGAATTTAACCATAGAAGCAACACAAACAGTAAAAAATGAAACAAAAACCCAAATAAAAACAAAAAAAATAAATAAATTTAAAAAGGGGAAAAAAAAAAAGCCAAATTTTGACAACCACTGAAATTGTCACAGTTTGCTTCGGGCTATTGTAAATTAGATTTGTATTGTATAGGTAGGAGCTCACTAAACTCAAAGTACATAAAAAATTCTTCAAGAGCAAATATTACCATTCTTTCATTCTGCATAAATATTCCTCTATATATAAAACACATAAATAGAGAGAAATTAAAAGTGAAAACTGAAAGTTTTGAATATATTTATTGGTGGATTTAATCTGTCAGAACAAAATTATTGTAAATTCAGGTCAAATTTTCTCAAGAATTTAATTTAAAAATTAGAATCAATAATGGTATCCAACTTCTTTTGTAAGAAATACAGAGCTTCTGGAAACAATTTTTTCTGACTATTCTCTATAGACGTTACCTGAAGTTGATATAAGTAAAGGAATATGTTCTGGGTATAGGAGCTTTCTCTTCTTCCTCACTGACTGTAGCTGAGTTCTACCAAATCTGGGGGGAAAAAAAAAGAAATATGAAAGGATTTTCTCCTGAGACAAATGTTTCCCTAAAAATGTATTACCTTAGCAGTTCAAGAGGAATAAGAGATGTAACTCATGAGATGAGAAAATGCTCCATGAGCTAATGCCATGGAAGCAATAAGGGTGCCTGTGTGACCCACCAGTCTTTGTTTCTTTCAGCTCAGACTGAGATGCACGGAAGTCATTCTGAACCTTTTTCCTTGCTCAGTGCTGCACAGCGATAGAACAGTGGATTTTCTTTGTTCCAACAACTCAAGCATCTTTTTGAGGTCAGTGCATTTTCTTTCATTGACCTGGAAGCCATGTTTGAGTCACTGGTGTGACACTCTAGGAATGAAACCAGTACTCACTGAGAAAAAATTCTCATCTAACTCTTTCTTGAAGGATGATGTAACTTGTTGAATACATAAAATCCCTGATCTGTACATGAGAACTGTGCTTGGTAACTGTGACAGGAGGGAAAAAAAAGAAGAGCTACTGGTTTCAGTTTCCCAAAATAAATACTGGGTTTTTTTCTTTTACAGAAGCTTCAGGAAAAGAACAAAGGAGCTAAAGATCATAAGACAGGTCACAGCATACTCTGAGAGACAAGCTATTAAAAACAATTCTGTCTTTCTGCAGTTTTCCAGGTCATTTTCCCTTCACTCATTAGAAGTAGTAACATTTACATGAAAATAGCATCTTGGTTTCTCAGGAGTTTATCTGCTCTTTATAATTATCCTCTTGAAGTCATAATACTGCTTTCTGTGGTAATTATGTTTTCCATAAGTTTTCATTGGGTCTTTCAAGGTGAACATGATCTAGGCTGTAATCCAATAATAGCATTTCAATAACATCATTAAGACCAAGTTTTACAAATATAGGAGCCTAAAATGCTGTCTAAAGATATATAAGTCTATTATTTTGTCCACATGTAGACAGAAATAAGTGGACTTTTTTTAACTGCTGATGTTGGCAACTCACTTGTGTCAGAAGCTTAGCATTCCTGAAAATCCCATTACTTACTGGTGTTTCTAAATCTAGAGCTTCCTTTTTTTTTTTTTTCAATTGTGACCTACTTAAATAGAAGTTGTAACAGGGCTGCTCAATTGTGAGTGAGAACCAGAGCACAATGGTATGAATTAATCTACTTAATCCAGAAATATAAAGGTCATTCCAGCCTCATTTTGAAAGTACTGATCATCTTATTTATCCTTAAATGTTTTTAAAACTGAACATAAAATGACAGCTAATTGAAGCCTTGTACCAGAGTCTCACTAGGTTTTGGCGATTGCTTGTCTTGCCATTTATTCTCGTACAGACGGAATCTGTGGCACTACTGCCCAACAAGGAAAAGTTCATGGACCATGTAGTTATGGCAGAATATTTGTTAGTTCAAAAGAGTACTCTAGAGTTATTAATCATATACTTCTACCTTAATGATCTAAATCTAAATGAATTTTTAATTGTTGTAAGTATCTACAAAAATAGCACAATGAGATAAATGTGTGGGTTTCAAATAAGTGTTTCCATTGAAAACAGTATGCATTCAATACATATGTAAACAGCTTATCTGATGTTATCAGTTTCTCATTCAAATTAAAAATTTACAGTAATCTTCACATGACATTCTGCTGAAGATATCATGAAAGAGTTATGGGTGAAGGGTTTTATGTTTTTCATATGATAATGTAGAATGGCACAGAGGCAAAAATACTGTAAAGAAAACCATGCTGTCAGATAAATTTTGACTACTTTTTCTCTACTGCTTGGCATTATTTAGGATATTCTGATTCCAAAATATTGTATTAAAACATTCCTTTAGGGCAACAATTATTTTGAGATGAGATTACATCAAAAATAGCTCGGCACCAAAATCCATTGTATAACACACCTGACCAGGAAGTACAGGGCCTGAATTTGACCTGCAGTTGATCTTGGAAAAAAACATAATTAGGAGGTGTAATTGTATGCCTGCCGTATTATAAGACAGATACAAATTACATTATATAAAGAATGCCTTTCTTGTATTTAAAAATCTAAAAGCTGTTTGATTCTGAAACCATTACCATGAACACATACTTATTTTACATAAAATAAGGCTGGGCAGAGAACTGATTGAGAGCAGCCCTGAGGAGAAGGACCTGGGGGTGTTGGTTGACAAGATGATTCAGTAATGCGCACCCAGAACCCAGAAAGACAACCATATCCTGGGCTGCATCAAAAGAAGTGTGGGCAGCAGTCAGTGGAGTTGATTCTGCCCCTCTGCTCCACTCCACTTGACAGAGTCTCTCTTGGGCCACCAATATAAGAAGGATATGGATCTACTGGAGAGAGTCCAGAGGAGGCCACAAAGATGGTCAGAGGGCTGGAGCACCTCTCCTAGCAAGTCAGGATGAGAGAGTTGGACGTGTTCAGTCTGGAGAAGAGAAGGCTCCAGGCAGACATGATAGCAGCCTTAGAGTAACTGAGGGAAGCTTATAAGAAAGCTGGGGAAGGAATTTTACCACGGACGTGCAGTGATAGGACAAGGGGTAATGGAAAGATGGTAGGTTTAGATGAGGTATTAGGATGAAAGTCTGTGAGAGAGGTGAGGCACTGGCATAGGTTCCCCAGTGTTGGATGCCCCATCCTTGGAAGTGTTCAAGCTCAGGCTGGATGGGTCTTTGAGCAGCCTGGTCTATGGGAAGGTTTCTATGCTCACAGCAGAGGGTTTGGAACGAGATGATTTTTAAAGTCCTTTCCAATGCAAACTCTTCTATGGTTTTATGAAAAAGGATTCTAAGTTGAAAAAGAGCAATAACGCTATTCGGTAACATGGTTCAAAGAGTAATTTCTTTCCATCATACAATCTTTTTACTGCTTTTTCCTTTTCTAAAGAACTGTGCAGTCCCTGATCTTTTTCAAATATTTTCTACATATCGTGGTATATTAGCTTTTCAAATGCATTGGGAATTCTGATCTACAGTAGAATTTCACCTGAGATGGCTTAACCTTTCAGTGAGGAATGTAGCAGCACTTAAAATGTGTCTGTAAAAAGTGTGAATAATTTTTTTCAAGTATACTTTGTTAAATCTTATTAGAAAATCTAGAGTCTTCAAAAATTAACCAGAAGTTTTTCTCATGCTCGTCTTATTTATTGAAACAAAAAAAACCAGAAGACTTGCTGATGAGACTTAGACTTCACAGTTATTTTTTTTTCTTGTCCAAGCCACACAAATCAATTGAACAAAGGTACTTGCTGCAATACATTTTTTCTCTGATAGTTTCTGCCCTCACCTAGTTGAGGTGAGGTGTTGAAAGAGAACTTCCCCAGGTTACGACAAGGCGTATTCAGTGTGTTTTCTGGTTGCATTGTCCACATTATTTGCAGTCATCCTAGGCAAAACCTACTACAGTCTGCATGGTCTGCAGAGGTATAGCAGTAAGAGAGCAGACATTGCAACAATCAGCCTCTTTGCCCAGTGTTATATTAGTAAACCACCACAGCTGCATCTAGCTTCACTGGTAAATATGCACCCTGGACATGAAGGTCTCACCTCTGAAACCGTAGATAAGTACAGAAATTATTGTTGTACAAACACAAGATTCCCTTAAAAGCAAACTCATCTTAGGATGGGAAAGGGATGGAAGAAAACATGTAGAGCACATTGTGTTTTTCCCCACATGGAGTCAGGATATCACTAAAGTCTGTAAACAGATGCAGCAGTTATTTTGACTCAGGTGATGTGGTGGTTTTTTCTGACTGAACTTAGATTCCCTTTAGCTTAATCCTCAAAATTATCAAGGTCTCCTTGAACTGAGGGTCAGGCTCCATTTACATTAGAGTAATCTGCAAATTTTCTCCAAAAGTATTTTATCATCCAGACCACCTTTAAAGATGTTGAGTACAATGGCTCTTGGCTGTAATTCTTCAAGTACTTTATTTTTTCCAGGTCACCAGATGAACACCCAACCTTTGATTACAGCTGCTTGAGCCTGGAAGTGCAGTCAGTTTTCAACTCACAAATCTGTCTGCTCATTCAGTGCATACAACCAGCTTTCAAAAAATGGCATGGAGACAGCGGGTGTGAAAGCCCTTGGGGACCACTAGTCACCCTTCCTCCACCCAACCAGTCGAGCACAACTTGTCTTTCCTAAATCCTTGCTGGTTACTCCCGATGGTCTTCTCATGCTTCATTTACTTGGAAATGGATTCCAAGAGGATGTGCAGCTTGGTCTTTCCAGGAAGTGAGGAGAAATTGATCGTTTTGTAGTTCCTTATCAACCATTTCTAAGACAGATACAGCAGTATTTCCAGCTGCCAGACCACTTCTGAATATCAGAGTGCTCCATACATAGTAAACAGCATTCTCATAATTATTTTGTCCATCTCTTTCAACTGTCTCGGGTAAATCCCGTCTGGTACCTTGGATCTAAATATGTCCACATATTTACAGGTTGTTTACAGGTGTAGAGGAAGGCTAGAACTGTAGCAAGGTTGATGCTGCAAGTCATGACCAGGCATAGAGATAAGGCTAGCCTAAAATTGTTGGGGTTTTCACCTGCATAAAAGGTGTATAGAGGTAAAAGCGTGTTCTTGCCCTACTTAGAGACATTATAAGAAAAAAATATTACAGAATGTTGTGTCTAGCTTTTACAGGCTCAGCATTTAAATTATTCATGTGTATTGAATGTACAATGTAAATGATCAAAGGTGTACTGAACATTTTTTTAATGCAATACGATTCACAGCCTTTCAGCAACTTACACAGGATAATTCTGAAGCCTTCAGGTGAATACCTGTGGCTTTCTTGTACTTATCCCATGAAGCCGACATTTGTATGTTCATCCTTTGCTACTGACCACTTACTCTTTTATCAAAGCTTATCCTTTGGGCTAGAGTCATAGCTAATAAAAATGAAGTCTCCAATTTGTGCAAATTGAAGATCTGTTCCACAATGTGACCATACACATATTTTCTGACTAGAAATGCAATCCATTTGTGATCAATAACATTAAAATGATATAGCACTGCAGATCACAGATCACAAAATCCCTTATTGCACTTTCATATTAAAAGTCTTTTAATTACTCAAAGACTCTTCACATTGACTTTGGTTTTTTATAAGGTTTTTATCTCTAAAGGCATATAGTCTTCCATACTACTCATCTTCCCATAGGTTAAAGTTCCAACCTTCATTTTCTGGGTACTTTACTCACCTCACTACATTAAAATGTGGTTTTTATGAATGAAGCTTTATCCTTTTGTAAGCATAAACAATTCTATTGCATTTCAGTAGGTCCATCTTTAGTCAACCCAAAATATGAAAGACAAAAATACCAAATCCAAAACGCCCAAATCCCCCCAAAACAGGAACATAAAAATCAGTCAAATTGAAGTGAACAAAAAGGTTGTTTGGCTTATTTTTTAAGAAGTGCTTCTATTTGTTTGAAATCAGGGGTATATAAGCAATTTTATTGGTCTGAAGTAAGACCTAGAGCCCATTACATTCACAGTTATGTTTTTTGACAGTGTTCTTATGCTTCGCTGTGCAATGAAGGGCAGTAAAAAGGAGCTGGACTATGAGTTACTGTGAACACCCATACACCCCAACAATAGAAGAAGGTTCAGGGAAGATGGGCTCCTGAAGCTCAGGGAAAAATTCAGGCAATAACCACAGCTGTTGGAAAGAAAACACAAAAGGGGTCTGAGCTAGCCAGAGCAATATTGGGGAAGTGTATGTATGGCTGAGTCCAGTATGGAGTAAAACAAAATGAACTTTGAAGAGGGCAAGAGTCCTGAATTTGCTAAACCCACATATTCTTTCCCACTGATTGTGGATGCCCAGCATCATGATTGGTGGCATACAGAGACCAGTAATAGTAATCATGTTTGTGTTCAGATTCAGCAGTGTATTCCAATTGCTATATAATGCTGGTGTTGTGATTTCAGTATAATGATAGTTTCTGCTGTGAGAAGAATGCAAAAAGATACTGCAAAGGGCCAAGACACAGGGAAAAGTCTGATTTTAATAACTATTGATGATCCGATTATCTTTTACATAGTTGTCTCTGTCGGTGAAATCCTAGGGAGACGCAGCAGTCCAAGTTTACACAATTTCAGTGATCTTGTATTTTCAAGTGTAAACCAACATTGTCAGCATGGTGTGCCAACATGCTCCTTTACACTAGAATTCCTAATCTTACAGACCAGCTACCTTTCAGATTTGTGCTAGTGTACTGTTAGATAAGCTACCCTTGCAGGAGCACATTCAGTATACTGAAATTCTTGAAGAATAAATTGGTCACTGAACATTTCTTACTGTTTGACATAGGTCTGAGTTTTTAAAGGTCATGAAGGTTAACATTTGTAGTGACCTTTGTAAACACGATACTACAGATGAAACATTTTGCACTGCTGCCAAACATACAAAACCACTGCAGCTCTAGCTCATATTCCAATAATCTTAAAAGCTGCCTCTTAATTACCATGAAACAATATGTGTGACAGTATTAAAATAGAGTTTAATATTTTATTTCAGATTAATAAAACCTACGGTTTTATTATGGTTATTCTTATGGTTGAATGTATATTGGAGACATCAGTTTTCTGCTTACCCTTGCAGTTTATGAGACATTAAGTTTCTCTTCTTTTCTGAAATCTAGAAACCTTTGTGAGGTGTTTAGAAAGCTTTACAGTAAAAATTGAAAACATTCTTAAATTTGAAGTACCTCTATAGTCAAGTATCCTTTAGCAGTGGCACATCTAAACAGTTCATTAAGTCTTGGAAGTTTAATTTTGGCATAAAATAAAGAGGGCACTCAGCATCCTGAAGGTTTGTCTGAATATCTGATTACATCAACAAGCTGTAAAATCTGTTCTCTTTTTAAGTCTCTTGTTGGTTGATTTCCGAATATATGTAATTATTTTTCATATTTAAGGATGATGTTGATACTCCTTCAAATACTTTTTTAGTTGCCAATGTAAAACCCCACTGAGGGGAAAATGAAATCTATCAGATCCATTGTAGAATATGTCTGTGTTGAAAACAAGTGGAAAGCTACTTCATCTATTTATTGCAGTGCAGAAATTGGCAGAAAAATCAGCCAGAAGAGTTCAAAACTCTTAAATTCAAACTATCTTATGTGAATCACTCATAAATAATTACCAGCTTTTGAAAAATACAGCTCCCATGAATATCTAAGTGTGAATTTTGACTTTGAATTAAAATTCAGTTACATATTTCTATGTTTATATTAAATTCATAGAGATGTCATAACAAGCAGAAAATTATGATCAGCCAAAGTTTTCCAGTACTGAATAATATAAGTAGTTCCTAACATGAGAGAGAGAGAGCATTCACCTCTCTTGTTCATCACTTGCTGTTTGCTTACGCCTGATATTATCACATCAGTCTGCAGTGGAACCAAATGTAAAGTGACACAATGCAGTGGCAGAAGCATGTTGAACAGAAACAGAATAAAGCTATTTGTTTTCTAAAAGAAAAGAAAGTCACAGAAGTTTTGACAATAGCTGACTGTGAACTCACTATATCTAGTAGATAATTGTTCATAATTGGTCTATTTTCTTTGATGGCAAATTCATATAGTGTCAAATTTTCTTAAGGCTTATGCTTGGACATTTGGGTATCTGAATTCTTATAAAGTTAATTTGCAGATAAATAGAATTCTGTTCTTGAAAATCACCAGTGTTCACAGAATGTAGACACAAATAAGAAAACAATCTTGCATAAAAATTACACATAAAGACCAAAGTGTGCTTGGAGAACTAATTTTCTCCCTAACCATCTAGTAATCAGAAACAAAAACCAATATGAAAAATTTTAAATGAAAAAGGAAGTCCAGAAATTTGTACAAGTCATGGTTTCCCTTCAACACCTTAGACTGTCTACATTCACCAAAAGAACAGTAGTAGCAATGGTACATCTGACATCTCTTACAATTGAGACACAGTCTGGTCTTTTCCATAGGAATAATACTGTTCTGTGCTGCATTGTATCGCTTCCATGTGTTCTACGTAGATCAAAACCATTAAAGCACGGGAACAGCCAACTCCAAGAATATAATTACAGACCCCTTTACCTTCAATTTTATCAGTTAAATTTACAGGAGAACACCCACAGGGGGTCAGACCAGACATTTTTGAAGCCTATCTTGAATGAATCCTACATCTGAATATGGTGAATACTTTGGAAAAGCTTTGAATTAATGATTCACCTCATCCAACTGAGGCGTTGGAGGCTATGGTTTTATACTGTGAAGAAGTGGATGGCAGTACTGAACAAAGATATTTCCAACCTGTCACTTTCCAGCACTGTGCTGTGACTAACTTCCTTTCCTCTCACCTGCTCTGACACTAGACTTTAATGGGATGAATTGTGAACATGTGGAATTGCTGCAACTTTCAAGGAAAGAAAAGAAAAAAAGGAAATGTGAAGGTCTCTTAGGATCAATCACTGACTTGATTTTATTTCTAACCCTAAACTAAAAATATCTGTGTAGGGATCACCTGATATTTGCCTCACTATGAGGGCAGAAATGAGTAACAAAGTATTAGGAGAGAAGGTAGGTATAACATAACATCTATGACGGTGTTATATTCACCAAATATTTCACGTAATGGAAGTATGACCTAAATAATTTCAGATTTGTAGAATTCAGGTCAAAACGTTCCTTTTTCTTTCTTGTAAAGGAGCATCTAAAGACACTTCAGCCAACTCAAATGCTAGAGTTAGACTGAATGGATCTGGGCCCTGAAGTCTAAGATAGAGCAGATGCATATGTTGAACCTTCTCTGTCATGCTCTCCCATGTCTCAGCTATCAATGCTTTGGGGACTTTGTGAATCTATCTAGACAAGCCACAGATGGACATTTCTTTTAGTAGTTTTGCCTAAGAGCCTTTTAACATATTTAGTCTGGAACTTCATATCTTAAATTAACCGTGTGAGAAAAAATATCCTTTCATTTACTGTAGAGCACCACATGACAACTTCACTGGATACTTTTCAGTTTGTAAGCTGTGAAAAATAGTGAACTCCGTGTCTATAGACTGCTACCCATTCTTCCATTCCAAGCCGAAGAGCTGGTAATCTCTTGTTCAACCCATCATCCTCTTCTATCTCTTTTCTAATTCCACTGTATCTCTTTTGAGACTGGACAACCAGAATTTTACACTGCAATGCAGCCAGTACATGATCACACCATCCATTTACACGGTAACCTAATCACATTTTCTGGTTTGCTTCCTATTCTGTTCCTAACAACCCCAGCTTATTGTTTGCCACTGTAGCACTCAAAAGACATCCTTTAAGAATTATTCACCTCAGCCTTGGTTTTCTGAGTGACATTAACTATTAGAGTGGGTTTTTTCTCTTCAGTATAACACTTTATGTTAGCTGATAGGAATTTTCTTTTCTTCTAGATTTGTTTGATCAGATAGTGCCACGAAATTCTTTTTTAGTTCTTCTAACTATCTTCAGTAATTATTTATAATTTGAAAATTTTACTACTTCACTAATCACCACCTTTTCCTTGATATTTTATAAATATATTGCACAGATTACATATCACATGCATGTCTCTGAGGATAAGGAATTCCATAATGTTATCCTCCGCCAAAAAATTGCCACTTATTTGTATTTTTCATCTATTTTAATGAGTCATTAATGCATAAAATAATATATCTCTTATCCCACAACAGTTTTATGTCTCTCAGAATGTGGCAAGCAACCTTACCAAAAACTTTCTGAAAATCACACTATGATGTAGTGAAAATCACACTAGATCACATTCATTCACAGCTTTTTGACTCTGAGACTACTAAGGGATTTGTGAAGCACAATATTGCTAGAAGATATAAAACAAAATTGAATCTTCATTCCATTTTATTATGGAATATATTTTGAGATACAAGTGTATTATATGCTGTTTCTCACATGTATTCAATCCTTCTGCCTGCCATAAGTATGCTGGTAATTGTTTTTTCCTTTCTTTTTTTGTATATGCTTTTTTTGTAGTTTTAAATATATATATAGAAGGTTGGGTGTTTTGTCCACTAATAACCTTGAACTCACTTGACTGTGCTCACTGTTAGAATGCTCTTTATAGTGTCAGACCCTCTGTGCTATGTAGAACTAAATTGGGATTTGCTTCTCACTTTCCTTGACTTGAAGCTACAAGAATTTCTTATACAACATATAACCCTTGCTGTACAACCCTTGCTTCATGTTTTGTTCAGATTAAAACATTGATAATTCAGATCTTTTTAAGAAATCTGCAGTTATGAAGCAAGTTTTAACCTTAATACTTCCCCAGGTGACTGCTTGTCATTTTGCATTATACAGTACATTTTCTGTTTTGCTTGTCTTCTATATTCTGCTGCATACAGGGACAAATCTATTCCTGGTGTGTCTCTAATGACGAAAACAGAGATACACAAGGGACAAATTCAGCCAATTATTTATCTTCATTTGAGAGTTTCTTTTTTATTTAACTAGTTGTCATTGATTTTTCCATTTAATAGTATCCTCAGTTTAATCTTTCAGCCTTTCAAGGTGAAGGCCCTTTATCTGAAAGCTTTCCCAGCTGAGTTTAAAAGGACTACTACTGACAGTAAATGAGTTTTTTCTGTGACTCAGTAGGTAAGCCCAGCACTTCCCAATACTTGGGTCATGAGTTCAATTCCCTGACAAAACAGATACATCATAAATAATATCCTTGAGGTAATTCCTGCTTTTTGAGTTTTCATTCTTCTCGCACTGTACACTGAATGTTTTGGCATAGTATCTTTTTGCCATAGTCCCTCCAAAAAAGGCAAATTTCAATTTATTGTTTTTTCCAGATTTTCCAGATTTTAATATGAATGGGTAAGGAAATTTCTCTCGAAACGCTAAACTGAAAACTACTTTTTGAATAAAAATGTAAGACTCTATGGGCCCAAATCCAGAAAGTTTCCATGTATCTGCTCAGTTTTATGTACTGCATAATGTGATGCCTAAGCACTACATTTTTGATACTTGCATTACAGTACTCCCAAAGTAGCTTATACTAAATGGATGTGTTACATTATTACATTCATTTCAGTTTATTTAGCTTGAAAATCAGTTAAAGTCATCTATTTCTTCATAAGCAACATCTAATACTCAGATTGGAAGTATTCTATTCATATTAATTAAGAAATCCATGAAGACAATTCTGTGAGTCATCATAAATGGAAGTCAAATCTTCACCTCATAGAGTTTTCCTGTATAGAGTCAATTAATCTTCTTTCAATAATCAGAACAAGGGAATTGGATGTAACAAAACTAAAAAACAACATTTTTTTTAGAGACCGTTGTCCTGCGTTCTTGTAGCCCTTAAACAGGGAACATTCACATATGAATGGCAGTAAGAGCTGTGAGTCCTTCTAGTTATCATTTGGAATTATATCAGATATGACATGATCTTACCAGTAAGACCACAGTAAACCCATTAATTAGCAATGCAGTTAGAAGTCAGGACAAAGCATATTTTTAAACTTTTAATGAAGAATAATGGATCAATTGACAGACTTTTCAGGGAGTGATTCCCTTTGCCTGTCTCACAGATAGCAGACCAAACTCAACAGATGGGATCCCGTAAACCAAAAATAACTGTTTGCCATATATGTTTACTATAGCTCGTGTTTGCCATGAGTTCCCCTTACAGTCAACCATTGAAGAGACACTGCAATTCATTCATTAACCTTTCAAAATAGAAAAGGTCACTGTTATATTCTTCCATATTGAAAAAATTATTTGGATGGAGATTTAGCCTGAATTGTGCCCATCAGGCAGTTCCCAGAGTCAATGTATGAACATTAGAAACTAGTTCCTTAGACAAGAAATATTTCCTTTTTAAAGCTCAAGGAATATTCATCTGTGATCTCCCTATGCGTCAGGGGAAGAGGATAGGGAACTGGCACAGGACTGCAGTTAAAAGATAATTTGTCTCAAAACAAACAAATAAAAAACCCAAACACATAGCAATAAACAAAATCTGATGAAAATAAATGATATGTTTAAATAAAAAGCTATCCTGTTGTCTACAAGACTTATTTTCTCAGCAAAGGACTATGGAAGATATCCTAAGGGAATGATTTTGTAATTTGGGAACATTTTTGATAAAATCATAAACCAAGAAAATAAAAGAAAACATCTAATGGCCTTAAAACAATGTGTTCTCTCATATGGCTTTTTCCAAATGATTTTAATCAGAAGAAAATGTAAATAATAGAGAAGAAAAATTTTACTGCTCTTTTTTATTCACAAAGATCCTTTCTTTTTTAATTGAACATTTTGAAACCCTCCAGATTGCAGAAAACCAGTACAAAACAATACTCACAGATTCCTAGATTTTGAGAGACAAAACATTTACATCAAGCTACACTATTGCAGCTTGAATTTCAAGAATGGCAACGACGTAGAATCACTCAGCAGCAGAGTTTATAGGAGATTGTGAACTCATAGTCCCCTCGGTCCTCTTGAGCTTCCCTCAATGTTTTAAAGGCATGTTTTATTAGCCAATTTTGTGCAGACAAAACTGTCTGAACACTATCTTCACTGAAAAGTCACTCAGCAGGTTTCAGATTGCTTTTAGCGTGTATTTTTTTGTTGTTAAAACTCATCTCTCTGATACCATAATCTTTTCCATTCTTTGGTATCATCACCCCACAAGTGACTGGTTTTGGGCTTCAAACTCCTTTGTCAGCCTGGATTCTTTTCTCAGAGCCACATCTTTCATAAATTGGTAGATATTTGCCGTGTTGTGCTGGTTTTGGCTGGAGTAGTCACTTCACAGTGACTGGTATGAGGGTGTGTTTTGGATTTGTGCTGAGCACAGAGCTGATAAGATAGAGATGTTTTTGTTATTGCTGAGCAGGACTTACATAGAGCCAAGGCCTTTTCTGCTTTTTATACTGTTAGGCTGGCGAGGAAGTTGGGGGTATGTGGGAAATTAGGAGGAGAGCCAGCCAGGACAGGTGACCTCAACTGACCAAAGGGATATTCCAGATCATATGGCATCATGCTCAGTATTTAAAGTGGGATTCTTCTTCCCACTTCCTCCTTTCCTAAAGGAGGAAGAGGGGGACATTTGGAGTGATGGTGTTTGTCTTCACTATAATGTGCAGGGGCCCTGCTCTCTTGGGCGTGGCTGAACACCTACCTGCCCATAGGAAGCAGTGAATATTTCCTTGTTTTGCTTGATTTTCATGCACAGCTTTTGCTTTCCCTATTAGCCTGTCTTCATCTAAACCCACCATTTTTTTACACTTCAGATTCTCTCCCTGATCTGGCTGGGGAGGGAGTGAATGAGCGGCTGTATGGGCCCTGGTGACTGGCTGGGCTTAAACCACAACACTAGTGTAGAATTATTTACATAACCAAAAAATCCAGATTCCAGTAGTACTTATAAAATCAATGTCTAAAATATTGCTTGAAATGCTGCTACTTCTCATTACCTCTATTTCATGTTTTCCACATTTTCATTAATATGATGAGGGAAGCGACAAGCATGACAGATATGCTCCAAAACCTAAATCTTAATTTTTACATACTCCTCACTGAAAGATGATCCTCACACTGGAGGTATCAGTAATATTAGGCTCTAAGCTGGAAAAGAAAGAAAGAAAGAAAGAAAGAAAGAAAGAAAGAAAGAAAGAAAGAAAGAAAGAAAGAAAGAAAGAAAGAAAGAAAGAAAGAAAAAACTAATGCTAACATTACTAAAACTAACAAATGGGTGGTGTAGTTTTTTTTCTTTCTTTTTATTCTTTCTTTCTTTCTTTCTTTCTCTCTCTCTCTCTCTCTCTCTCTCTCTCTCTCTCTCTCTCTCTCTCTCTCTCTCTCTCTCTCTCTCTCTCTCTCTCTCTCTCTCTCTCTCTCTCTCTCTCTCTCTCTCTCTCTCTCTCTCTCTTTCTTTCTTTCTTTCTTTCTTTAGCATTAGTAAATGGTGGAATACAATTCAAATAACAAATATTGCTGTGGGGATTGAATTTGAGAGCTTTGGTCCTAGACTGCAAGATGAGAGGAAAATTGAAAATGTAGACAGCGGTGGATGGATATAACGTACTCTGAAGTGAATATTGGAAGTGGAAAGATAGTGAGAAATCAAAGAGATAATTGGAAAAAAAATACAAATTTTTAAAATAACCTTAGATTAAGGGAATGGCATTGTTAAATTGTGTTGATGGTAGAGACAAGAGAAACAAACAAACAAAAAATCTATATTTCCAACAAGTGTGATAAAGAAGGTACAGAAGAATTGGGTTAAGATCTTCTTTCAATGTAACAAAGAAAATCTGTATGTGGGAAGACCTTGCTCAGGAACGGCCTGGCCTACTGTGATCCAATGCACTTTCAATTTTGGTACAAATCAAATCTCTTTAAATATTTGAATCGGTTCTAAAAAACAGGAAACTGCTGCAGAGTCCATTGTATGATTACCTTCTGCTTCTGTCATTCTACTCTTCAGATTTATTTACTTCTTATCTATTTAGTTAGTGATCGATAGATTTCTCAGAAGCTATAAATAATAAATACGGTGCATTGTTTTACTTATGTTTCTGTGGATCATTTTTACTTGTTCTTTTAGTAAGTTGCAATGAATAAAATTCAAGATTTATGCCATTGTTCAATGAAAATGAGATTTGTATCCACATATTTATCTGCATGTACATCTGCATATTTAAAGGTCACTTTTTAGTACTCTGATGTTTTCCTAAAATCTTGTGAATGTTCATAAGCCTTCATTCAGTAATTGACATATGGCATAGCCATCTGAGTATTTCTCACTCTTCAGATCATTTTGTTAATTACTTTTCTTCTGCAGACAACAGCACTAACTTGCTATTGCTTAAATTTATAACAGAGATATTAGCTTTGCCTGTGAGAACTTAAAATTGTTCACCCAAAGTTTGAATAAATCTTACTGTTCCTAGCCTTTCGTCCAAGTAGATGCAGTTTTGATTGCAAATCATCTACTATACAAGCTTTCCTGGACTTCCACAGTTGTAAATTTGTCTGTTAATACCTACTGAGGACACTGCTGGTCATTTCCTTGGTCCAGGAGATCCCTCTCCTTGCATAAACTCCCAGATTTTTTGTCTCAAAAGCATGAACTGCTTATCTTTTTTTCCAAGGGTTTTTCCTAGCCTGTTGAGAGTAGGGCTAGTGTATCACCAAATATAATTTCCTCTTTACTACCTAAGATTATGACTGTGAGGACATGTCCTTCATAGATACTTTGAAACATAGACATAAACTCAAGCTTTCTCCCACACTTCTCTTTATGTCCAGGGTACAGTGCTCCTCACATCTACTTTATTACTTCGTTAAGAATTTCTGAAAATTATGTTTATTTTACTTAAGAAAACTCCCTCTTTAGCTAATCAATATTTTTATAGAATTTTAATTCTCTACATCTTTTTTCATCTGTTTCCTCTTCTTTTACAGTCAAATGATGTATTCATTTGTAAGATGACACAGGCCGTCTTGCTGGTTAAGTTGTTCCCAGCCAATTGAGATATTAGTCATGACCTATGATTTCCCTAATAAACTAAATTAAAAAGAAAACAAACCAAAACAAAACTAAGTTCACTGACTTCTAAGAGGATTAAAAATTATTATCCTATCCTGAAATTTTTACTGCTTAGATTAACTCTACAGTGATAACTAAAGACAAGAGATTTAAGAAATGTCACCAGTGAAAAACATTGTCAGATAATAAACAGGTTTACATGCTGCCCAAAATGTGTTTATTCTGAGTCTTCAGAAAAACCATTGGCTAATTTGTGATGCAGGAATTTTTTCTTAGTCACCACATTATCTCAGCAGATAATTTTAAAAGTAAACTAATTAACCTTTCTAAAACACCTTTCTAATTAATCATGTCTTTCATAGTTCCATTAGCTATGGGGCCAAGCAAGTCCAAGCACTCATATTTAATTTCTCACATATTGATTTCTAAAGGATAGTTTATTGCCTCTTGCTCATTAGCAATTACAAGCAGGACTCCTGCAGGGGGTTATACCTCTTTTGTAATTAAATCATATTAGGATATCAAAATACAATGCAGATGTTTAACAGTAAGTTGTGATTTGTTGGAAAAGTTAGTAAAATTTTAAAACATCAGTAAAGTGAAACACTTTAGCTGATCTAGCTGTTTTTTCCTTTATATCTTCCCACTTCATATCTCTCAGTGTAGTCATTTCAGAACGGGTGATGAATTTTGTTTCAAAGGAAAACTTACTATCTTATGCAACACGTTATATTAAATTTTAGCTCTACAGTCACTGTTATTTAGTATCTTGAAACAGTTCACAATATTTCAAGGTGTATAAAAGAAGAACTTTGGTCTCTGAATGTATTTTTTCTGAAAGAAAACATTCCAAAGTAGTCAAATTAAATAGGCAACAAAAGCTCTTATCTGTTCCAGTTCCAAATTTTCTTCAGACAGAATAGAATAGAAAGAATTTGCATCATAGCCTTGTGAAAACTGTTCTCTAGAGATAATGAATCAAAAAGCATTAATTTTTTATTTCAGTTTATTGTGAAGCAATAAACTATATTGCAGCATCTGTAGGACATTCTTATAAAACTGGTTAGATCATTCAGCCAAATAAATTTTAGAAGATCAGAATGATCTAAGCTCAAGGAGACAAAATATTGATGACTTCTCTTTCATTCTAAATTTCATTTACTGTTTGTACCTTAGCTGCTTTACAGGAAAACAAGCAAAGAACAAACAAAACAACAAAAAATCTGCACCTCATTTAGCAAATGAATATTGCCTATGCTGTTAAATACATACATATATATGTATACACACATTGCAGACTGAAAAAAATGGATCTTTTCTGCGTGTCAGTACCTTAAATTGAAATTTCAAGAAAAGAACTATATCAAAGGCTGTGGATCTTGACAAATTATCAAACAGATATTTAAAAACATTTAAGTCAATAGAAGCATAAAACAGCAAAGCCAAAAGCTGCAAAAGAGATGAAAGAGGAGTCACTTTGTATTCATGTTGTTCCTTCATGTCAGTTCAGTACTCTCTTCCATTTCTGTCTAGGACTTTCTGGTGGCTGAATGAAGATGGAAGGAGGAGAAACAATAAATTCCAGTAAAGAAATAAGGAAGGTCCATCCTTGCTTTTATTTACACTACCAATTTTTTAATGAAAGAATCTTTTTACAGAGTAAGTGAAGAAAAATGTCATCTCAATAGAGAAGGATCAAGAAAGGAAAAGTTTAACAAATTTTACAAATGGAATTCCACAGCCTGATGGAATTCCTCCATAAGTGCAAAGGGAGATGGCCAATATCATTACAAGGTCACTCTCTTATCTTGGGAAGGCCATGGTGACTTAGGAAGCTCCCTGAGGACTGGAGGAAAGCAAGAAGGAGGAATAGATAAACTAGAGGCCAGTTGACTTTGGTTGCTGAGAAAGTGAAGGAGTATGTAACCCTGGAAACCACTTAGAGGACTGGAAGTGATTGGAACTTCTCAGCATGGATTTCTGAGCGGGAAACCCTGCCTGACAAACCTGATAGCCTTCTATGATGAAGTGAGTGGCTTGCTGGACAAGAGAGGAGCAGTCTACGTAGATGGTCTTGGCCTTAGCAAGGTTTTTGAAATCATCCTCCATAGCACCTTCACTAAAAAAATCAGGAGATAATGAGTGGAACAGTGAGGCCCTGAAGACCCTGCTCTAGGTGACCCTGCTCTGACCAGGGGCATTGGCCTAGATGATCTCCTGAGGTCCCTGCCAGCCTCAGTGATTCTGTGATTGTGGGATGGCAGAAAACCAGGGTCACAGTGTTTTCAGACGGGAAAATGACATTCACCGTAGTAGAGCAGTAAGGTGCTAATATTAACACTAACGTTAACAAAGCACTGTCATTAGTGTTCTTTCAAGAAGTCTGTGTCAGGAACTGATGAGTAGATGAGGATGGCCTTTGGGCCTGGAATGGACCTGGCACAGTGATACCATTGAATAATCTATTCACGGGATGCCTAATCTGTTCATCTGAGTGTTTTATTGTTGAGAAAGCATCTTCTTTTTCCAGAGCAAATTTTGGAAGGTTTTACATGTGTGAGTGACAGATTTGGGTTACTGTCCTTACTAGGCTGTGGTGATCAGGCTGCTTCATAGGTTCCCACAGAAAGTCTTGGTCAAGCAGTTGCCTTGTTCTTTTCACACTGTTCACATGGTTACCTAGCTGCTGTTGTCCCTGCCAGACTGTACTGCACAAAAGGTCCCTGATGCCCTCCTCCAGGTATCTGTGCAGTTTGCAGTTCCAGGGTCTCTTATGTAACCTCAACTAACTTTATCACATGTAAAACTTTATCAGGCCTTGTGGCGTGATCTATAACTTGCTGTATTTTTTTTTTTTTTTTTTTTTATGACCAGAGGCCTCTCATGTCATACCCCATAGGATATGGCTCAGGATAAGGCCAGGGCCAAGTTATGCTGACTTCAGCCTAAACAGTCTGAACACACCCCAAAAAAAAAAAAAAACAATGAAAAAGAAAAAAAAAAAAATCAATCCAACTCCATTTTCATAAATTATTTTGGCAAATAAAGTATTTAAGTGTGCAAAGTTAGGATCTGAAACACTAAGCCTTTCTCACTGTGCAGCAGAACAAAAGGTAGATGCTAAATGCAGGGGAAAACCATACATGGTCAGTGTAACCCTGGTCTTTTCCCTCTAGCCTGTCCATTGAGCCATAGAGGAAGGTCATCACCTAGAAACAACAACTGCACTGCAAAAACATTCTCAGAGCTTTCCCAGGGTAATGACATCAAAGCAGCTCATATCCTGCATGGTATGGTAATATTCACTGTTTGACAACACATGCTTAAAATAACCAGAGGGCAGTAACCATGGGGCCAAATTCTGAGATCTTTTACTTCCTAGACTACTTTTTTACATTAATCTGAGTGTGTAATTTACAACATTGTGTGTGTGTCACCTCTAAACTTGACCTGAAGTGTCTGATCCCATAGGAAATAACATAGAAGGATTCAATTACAGAAAATATACTCTATCACAGTTACCATATGTTGTTTACCAGAGTCAGAGTTAAGTGATCAAGGAAACTCTTGAGCATGTCTAAGCATGTGGGTAAGATTTATAGTGCTGCAGTGCATATTTATTCAAGGTCTCTGTGATACATTATGCATTTAGCCAGATTATGATTGCCTTCAGTGTATAGCTACTTGATCAGAAAACCTGTTACATGATTCATTCCCTTATCTGGTTAATGTGGAGAGCATGGTGTTCAGTACTCCAGGAGCAGTAAGGGGATGGTAAGTGAGAAGCAAAGCCTGAAAAATTAGGTGCTGTCATTGAATGGAAGGGTGATAAGATAAGATGAAGGAGAGCACTCAAACTAAAAAGTTCAGCATGCCTTCTTGGTATGGATCGAGTGAAAATATGTAATTTCCTGAAGTACTAACAGGTAAAAAGAAATGTTTCTCCAACTACTGAGCCTATTACTAAACTCGGTTGTTTAAGAAAGCTTTAAGATAAGGAAACATCTATTAAAAATTAAGATTATCTGCCTAAGCTTCACACTGAATCTCTCTCTCTCCTGACAGAGAACTGAACTAATTGTGTGCTCATTTTAACAAAGAATACAGATTCAGATATACTGAGTGGAGGTCACCTAACCCAAAATACGTCTTCAAAGGATACAGCTACATCCATGTTAATCCTGTAAGGCCTCCTTTTTTGTCAATAGTGAAAAAAGGAGGTGCTTCTATGGCAGTATTGATTTCACTTAAGATTGATGTTTAAAATAGGTCAGTTGAATTGTACCCTGAAATTGCTTATTTTTCTTCCTTGACTCAACAGGAAACAATTATCTCAGGTTTGTCCAGGGAAGATGTCTATATTATAGACATCTAAAGTTTGATTAAAGGACTCATATAACTTGTTATCACTAAGAACCCTAAAAAAGGTACTTTGTTAGCCCTTCTTATCAAGATCATTTTCTTCAGGTGCTTTTCTTAGCCATGTATAAGGACCCTCTGCAAGCAGAACACATACATTTTGAAAGTGTAAAGCAGGTCTCTATTAGCTAGTTCACAAAAAAGATAGCCAGGATGGAAGGAGTGGCTAGTATAAACAATACTAACCCCTTCCTTGTCCAGAAAATGATCTTAAAGGTCTTTGCTAGTTAGTTAAAGTTTGGTCAGGAAGAAAAGCAGTCATCCTGCACTGCTCCTTGAAACAGATTTAAGTATCTGTTATACCATTTCTTCAGAGGTATAAACTGAGGATACTGAGTTGGGCCATGCCAAATCTTGGACCCTTGGATCATGAACAATAAAATTCCTGGGGTGGGACTGGGCACATGGGAGGCAGGGTGTAAGGTGCTTACAGGGTGCTATTTGTAGAAAAATGTGAATTGTTCACTGACGTTTGAAGGCAACACTCATCCACACACCCACAGATATCAAATGGTGGTTAATAACTGTCATTATAACTGTTATAATTATACCTGTATGAATAAGTTATAAGACCCACAGATTAATTCTGAAGAAGGGTAGGAGTTTGGGGTCATACCTGTGGGACTGCTAAGAGTTTGACCTACTACTCTTTAAGAGCAGTGACAACTAAAGTGTCTGTGTAAAGAATACTTATATAGTAACTGAATTATTTACCAACTTTTTTGTGAAAAATAAAATTTGCTATCCTAATTCCCATTTTACTCACACATGCAATTATACAAATTTGTATAGTTAAGTTGTATTTTTTCATTAAGCAATTCAGATATGATCATGCCTAGTGGTGGTTACTCATAAATTGCTGTCAGTTAAAATGGGAATGACATTAACAGAATGATTTAAGGGAGTATGGCTATTGTCAGGATTAGATCTTTAAAGTTTATTCATTAAAACCTTTGAAATGACAAGCAGTTGCTTAAAATACCTGCATTCAAGGATAATTTTAAATTTCAAGCAAAACTAAAAAAAATTAGTAAATATTGCAAGATTTTTTGGGGTTTTTTTTAAGATATTCTCTGCATCAGAGAGTAAATTCAAATTAAACTAACCCAGACTGCTTTCCCTGTTTGGGTTTTGTAAGTGATCTCATAGCCTCCTGTGATTTGAGCTTTAAGAAACTATGATAATGAGGTCATATTAGGATCTTCGGGGTATTTTGTTCATATCAAACTGATTTTTGACATACATTCTTTTTTCTTTCTTTATAATTAAGCATAATATTGAACTCTGAATTTTAGCAGGACACAGTATGATATCAGAATTGCTAAGGCATTACATTTCTGCATTCATTGATTTAACATATCCCCAGTTTTCATCTATAGATAGTATAGGGAGCCTCCAGGCAAAAACAAAAGATGATTAAAGAGACGGTCAGGAGTATTTTGACTCTCAGCTCAAAATGTCAAAAAACTTTGCTGGGCTGGTGTTTTTTGGCCATTCTCTGCACCACGCAGTGTGTACATCTATATGTAGTATATATACCATGTATACCATACATTTTTTCACCATTTTATATTGATAGAACCATTTTGAGGTTCATACCATATCACTGTGATATGAAAGAATGTTTCTGGGCCTCTTTCTTGAGAAATTGTGAGATTCATCTCAATTGATTTTGGCCACTTAAGAGTCAAATTGGTTCTGCTAATTTTTTGTGAGGTAATGAAGATAGATCAGCTTAGATTTTGGATAGAATTTATTTTACCAAGCTTTATGCATTTGTAATTTTGATATCCTTATACGAGTTAGGTCCTCAGGTTTCCATTACAGTCAGGTTTATTCTGATTGGAAGTCAATGGAGTTAATGATAAACTTTAGATAAACCTTCACTCTGAGCACTTCTTCTAACATTGGTGCAAAATACCAGTATTTTACCTAAAATTATTTTGTTCCAACACCCCTGTTTGACAGATTATTGTCAATTAAGAATTAGGTTTAAGTTTCTACTGAGTTTTTCACAGAGACATAAAAGTGATAATTGCTGTTCCCTAGTGATTGGTTTACCTGGATTTTTGGCTGCTTCTAGGTAATATCTGGTGCTGTAGTTGTCTTTCTCCTGTTGATGGAGGTAAGTGGGTGTCAGAGACTGGAAAAATTCATGTCTCGAGACATTTTGGGATACATGTGTGTGTGGGAGGGGGCAGTGAACTGCCCCCCACACCCCTCAGCCTAGAGCCTGCACCCCAGCCTGGCAGAGCTGCCAGTCACTGGCACACCAAAGGCAGTGCCCCACTCTCACCTAACCCAGCTCCTGAGTGGCCAAATGACCAGAAGTCCCATCTGGGGGAGGGCCCACAGAGGCCCAGGAGTTTTTGAGGTTGAGTATGAGGTGAGTACATGCCTCAACCCTAACCCTTGCTTGGATTTTCTTTTTGGACATTGCCAGAACCTAGGAGTTGGTAGCTATATGTGTGTTTTCCTATATCTTTCTTGTCTTTCTGTCTTTCTTCTAATTCCCCATTCTTGGAACATTATGGGTAACATCATATCAAAAGGGTTTAAAGTTTTCTAACTTAACATTGAACAGATTTAAAGTTTGCTAAGTTGAATGGGCCAAATTATTGCTGTAATAAGTTTTTTGTGTTGATTGGATGTCATACTAAACTTTTTGCCAAAGTGCCTTGATTTTCTATATTTTGCCAGTAAAGTAATTTTTATCTCTTGAGAATATCTGGTGGGTATTTCACCTGTATGTTTAACCCAGAGTACAGGAACCTTGAAAAACCCCATACATTTAAATGTTGGGGTGTTACAGTGGGTTAAGAACTAGCTAATTCCCCTCCCCTTAGCAGAATTGCCCCAACTCCAGGAGCCCTCACCTCTTGGAGATGCAATTTCCAAGGCACTGAGAACACTTCATTTCTCAAGAGGGTTGAAACTGCCAGACTCTTCAATGTCAATAAGGAGTTTTTCTTGATGACCTTAATGACCTTAAAGCTGGTCATCATTAGTGGTGTGATACCTTGGCTGCCACCTAAGCACCTGCTTGCTCGCTTGCCGCTGTAGCAGGGGGGGAAAGAAAGAGTGAGTAAAAGTCATAGGTCAAGAAAAGACAGTTTAATAAGTAGAGGAATAAAACCCAACCAAACCCAAATGATGTAAAGGATCACCTACCACCACCAGACCAATGTCCAGCCAGTCTATGAGTAATGGCTCCTTTGAAAAAATTCCCTCTTGAACACCCCACACTTCTCCCAACATGCCACCCTAATTTTTTCACGCATCATATCATATGATAGGGATTATCCCTTTGGCCAGTCTGGGCCAGCTGTGCTTCCTCCCAGCCTCTTGCATATCTCCAAACTATTGCTGGCAGTGAGAAACTTAAAAACCCTTTACTCAACAATAGCTAGAACACTGGTGTTCTACCAACACTGTCTTGGTCAAAAATCTAAAACACAACACCAAGCTGAGCCAGTATACATTAAAAGAAATTATGAATGAAAGCATTGTAAGTGATCATGTATGTAAGCACATGCATTTAGTGTTGCAACGGGCAGACTTCACCAAAGACCTACAGGAGGGGCACGGCCTTTGTAGTGTCAGATACTCCAAGTCCATGATGCTGTAGGACATCTGGTTTATCCAAAGCTGAATTTCATCCATGACTATCATAACACGAAACAACTAATTTAGAAGATTTTGTCATTCATTAAAAGAAAGCTTTTCCTTATGTATTAGGAATGTATTGAGCCCTAGCAGGCAGTTTTCCAGCAGACTTTCTCACTTCAGCATTGCATATATGGAATTTATAAAACTCCAATTTCTGAGTACTAATGAGTTGCAGCTACAGTGAATTACATCATTTAGAAGACATGCATCTATTAGGACAAGATACAAAAGCAAGGAAGTTCATAAGATTTCATCTTTATGGCTCTTGAGTCTTAACCAGCACCAGATTCATCATAGTAGAGAAAACAAAGTGACATTTGACTAAATCTGTCTAAATTGTTAATAATATGAAATCTAAGATCAGTTCATGCTTCATAAGATCTAGGTATGGTCAAACCTGTAAGAGAAAGAATTCTCAGTGTATAACATTCATGGAGAAGTTTTTTAATAAAAACCTTTTCAGTACATAAAAATAGAAAAGAAAAAAATTATGATACTATCTCAAATAGACTCCACTGCAAGTTTCAGAGAAGACACTGAAAATAGTCTTGGGAAAGCTGGTGAGTAGCTTTGCAATACAAAAAGCAAAAATAGTTTTGTTATTCAGAGCTGACGTGACAGTCTTTTCTTAGTCTATATCTAGCAGGACAATTTTGGTTCTTCTTTGATTTTGCAATGGGAAATGCAATTAGGTCACAGGATATAAAATTTTACTTACTCCTATCTTAAACAAGTAATATGTGTTTGATAGAAGTACATCTTCCAGAGAGAAATCCATTTTTGACCCGAAGACACCAAGATATGAAAATTATGCTTGTTTTTATTTGTGATGTTTTCTAACAGGTAACTGTTCTGAGTATTCCTTGAATTTATCTCACTTAGTTTTTTTCTAGTTATTGTCATGTTCTTGTCTGCTAGATAAAAAATTCTTGTACTATATGGCTACTCTTTCTTGTGACAATGTTTATGCACTTAATTGAGTTACTGGGTTTGGTTGTTCTATTATAAAATAAATTCTTTTTTAATAATGACAATTTTTTTCTTTTTAAGAATGGTGACAGCACAGCTATATACATGATTACACTATTAGTGTCACATGTGCTAAATCCAAACAATTCCTTACTTCCCTCATTTATCCCTCTGTGAATGGTCCTAGTCCTTTTCATAAAATCATTGTGTACTATTACTCTGTTTTCAACGTTTTTTCCTGCTAAATCTTTTCTGGACTATGTTATGAATGATGCAGTTTTCATTCTGTAGGTGTGACATTCATTCCTGCTCCAGATTTTTCCCCTTTAGCCCATATTAAAATGAATTTGTTGGCAAGGATCCAGAATGCTGCTGTGTGTAACTGTCTTATGTTAAAAATATCTATAATTCTGTGCCCCCTGCAAGCTCTTGCCCACACCAAGACCACTCACAGGAAGAGAGGTTGGAATGCGTAGAGTATGAAACAGAGAAAGCCTTGATGCTGTGCACTGTTCACCAAAAATATTGGTTTGTTATCCACACTGCTTCAGTTACAAATACAAAACACAGAAACATGTGAGCTGCTATGAAGAAAATTAACACCAACCCAAAAAACCCAGTACGGCCTGTTACTCCCAAAATATCTACAAAATCAGGCCAGTAATGGGGAGCTAACTTTTAACTTGGAAATCCCCAGTATGATACACATAGTCTGCTAGTAGATTTTGCTCCCTATATTTTTGCTCAATTATAGAAAAGATGTCCTTCCCGCAGCCACCTTCTTTTTTGGAACAAATGTGTTTTATAGCTATCTCACAAGAAAGAAAAAGCTTGAAAGCTGGAAATTGTAGTTCTGTATGATCCACTGTGACATAAAGATTTTATGCAGTGTTACATTACAGCTCAGCCAGAATAAGAGAGAGAGATGCGCTATATTTGCAGCGATTGTCTTTGACTTCAAAACAGTATTATTGAAAGCCCAGGCAGTGGAACTTCTAACGTAATTTTTTTTTCAGCCTTAAAGGTAAAAAAAGCATAGTTGTTGATGTTCTGAGGGTTACATATGTGTATATTTAAATATTTAAATACGGGATATTAAATTGCCTGGGTCTGCTCCAATCTCTGCTGCCACAGTGAAAGTACAGTTACTTGTAGGCCATAAATATCACACTATTATCATAAAGTGAACATGGTTTGAGAGAAGAGATGATTTCACTTCTTGAGGATTTGGAAGCTATCAGCATAATAGAATCAACCGTTTCTGACTGTTAGAGTAGAAACAAGAAATTCTTTAAATGAAAACAAGTGGCATATGCATTCATATTTACAGCACTGGTTGGTTTCTTATTATTTGCATTTTTATTCAACGGGTTGTTAATGATTTCCACAGCTATGTGTCTTCTAGGTCACACACAAAGCCAGAGATAGGCACTTTGAGTGGTGTTTTATTTAAATTTAAAAGCTTTCTAATTATATCATTAGGAAATAGAGGAGGGTTTAATCTTAACCTATCTATTTTAGTAGGTTGTATGTAAGGGCCCCTCATGACAGAACCTGAGTAACTCATTATATTTATTGTAATCATTCTCACAACATTAGAAGGAAGTAGAACTGAGGCAAAAGAAGCTAAAGGCAAAAGCCACAAGAATTATGTGCTATTCTTAAAGGTAGCTATCTTTTCTTTCTGTAGGAATTAAATCTACATTTCTTAATTATCAAAAATATACTTGAATGAATAGTTTATACATGAAAAAGTTGTGGAAGTATGTTTGTTTCTTATGTGGAAGAGTAAAGACATGGATTGCCTGAATCCATAGGTAGACATAGGAGTTATGGTATTTATCTAGGTTAGGATAATATAGGCTTTTGATCTATTTTTTGAGGACTGCTCTTATGCTTCATAGTGAAATGCAGCTCAATGCAATTTCTTCCTCTCTGCTCACTGTCCTAACCCTTTTCAGGAGAAAAATATTTAAATTTTGAATTAACTGAAGACATAATAATACTGGAGATGACACATCTGAGAGATTTCAAAAGTAATGTGGAAATATATGCATTTTTTCAAGATGCTGAGAAACTACCTGGTTTCTATTAGAGGATGCTTTCTGTATTTTGGGAAAAGTGGATAACTGAAAACCAAGAAGCTTTTAAAGATCTTGAACTAAGTTAGGACTCATATTGTTAAAAGATGGAAATTAGCATCCTAGTGCATCCATTCAGAAGGTAAATCAAATAATAGTGAATATCATAGAAACATACAATGGTTTGGATTGAAAGGGACATTAAAGCTCATCCAGTTCCAACCCCCTTGCCACAGGTAGGGACACCTTCCACTAGACCAGGTTGCTCAGAGCCCCATTCAACCTGGCCTTGAACACTTCCACAGATGGGGTATCCTTATTTGCTCTGGACAACCTATTCCAGTGCCACACCACTCTCACAGTAAAGAATTTTTTCCTAAACATCTAATTTTAACCTAGCCTCTTTCAACTACTTCTTCCCTATATTTAATTCAATAGTCACAGCTGTTTCAAAATTCTTTTTGAAAACTCCACTTTTGTTTATTTCCCATGTATTATTTAGAAGTAACTGCAAGTTTATTGGTTGGAAAGTGTCTTAATGGACATTATATACATGATATATTTAAAAGCAAAATGTTTTTCTTACTTTTATGTCAAGTACAATTTTGGAAAAGACATAGAAATCACTCCTGGAGAAATTTGAGCTCAACCATTCACTTGCTTTTCAAACACTGAAGAAATTTATCGAAAATGAGATCTGAGAGCTCTAATTACATGATTAGATTTATTAAAATCAGTAATAATTAGGAAAAAATGATGGCTAAAGCAACACTTGGTATGAATAGCTAACACTACAAACACCTGCCAATTTTCGAAGTTCCGTTCATAAGAATTAGGTTATACAAATTCTGCAGGTTATCTGAACCTGCATTTTACTACATTCTGTTTAGTTTTACTAAAATTGATTTTATTTTCTTTTATAACAAGGGAATATAAATGCCACTCATTTGCATGCTTCCTTGCAATGTCAAGTCACAGGAACAGAATTTCTACCCAGAGCAACATAAATGAAGAGATCTATAAATCTAACTGGATAAGACATATGCCAGTCACCTCTGACCTTCTCTTTGAATGCTCAACCCATGCATTTTAAGTGCATTTCTGCTCCATCTAGCAATAGTTCCTGTCCAAACTTTTCATGGATAAATTACCTCAGTCCTACACACCTATTTTTAACTAACTGGATATTTTTGACATCTCCCAGCTCCATAAATTCCTAATGCCAGAGATATCAAAGAGCAGAGTCAATCTGAGTCTCATGCATCCTTCTAAAGCAACATTAAAACTCTAACTTTTGACCAAATATGTTAAAATACTCTGAATCTTAAAACACTGTGAGCCATCTTTTTTTCAGGAAGGAATTGCACGCTAAAACAGAAGGGAAGCAAAATGGATTAAGAAAAATTAACAGAAGATCGTGCCACTTGTTTAGAGGAACAATTTTCACATAGTGATAGAGAGAGTGTTACCTATTTGTCCTGCACTGTGAAGAATTCAAAGGATATATAGTAGTTCTGAATTAGTACTAGAAATTAGGATAAAATACATGGATGAGAAACTTACATTGCTTTCAACACAAGAGTTTGTCTTCCAGTGTCCTGGGATTCATAGAAGATGAAGACACTTTAAAACCTTATTTGTTTCCCACATCCGCAGGTTGCTTTTGTAGCTTGGAATTTGTAAAAGAAATATACTTCTTTTCAACACACATTTTTCTTATCAAATTGGGTGATACTTCTTTTGCCATTTTTACCTGTTTCCAGACACATTAGATAATCTAGTTTCCAGGAGCAGCTTTTCATACTTCTCTATCCTTCGGGAGAACTGACTTCTGGGAAGAATTACGATCCTTCCATTTTCTCACAAAGACTTGACATTTAGTAGCTAGGTATTCAAAATACTACTTTCACTATGAAGAATGTGTAAAAGATTCAAAAGCAGCTGTTTCACATTAAGGACTTCTCAGAATGTCTCTTTGTATCAAGGGACACTCTAACTTGTAAGCTTTGATATAAAATGACACCTCTGGGGGAAATGAAATTTAGCTTTATAACTCAGGTCTTTCACACCGGAATATTCTCTCTATTCAGACCTGAACTCTGATTTGACTCAGCTTCAGCAAACAAGTATATGTTTAATTATGTTTTAGATCTGGAAGAATCTTGCTAAATTATCTTAATACTAATAAACATAAGTTTAATTTACTTTAAAAGTAGTTCAGAGGAAATTATTCTAAAACCTGCAGTATAACATGGTGAATTTGGACCCTGGGAAGATGCATGGAGATCAGCTGGGTCCCAAGAAGAAATCTGCTGGTCTGTAGGCCCTGTGGATCAGGTAAATGGAACAAGGTGAGAAGGGGCATTTCAGAGATTACATATAGAGCTACATAGGAAACAAGCTATAATATTAAAACTGAAATTATTTTCAAACATGCATTAAGAAGTGAATATTGCAATAAAGTAATTCTAATTTAGATAATGTACCATCTCATGAGTAGGAAAATATTATTCTGTTCTAACACATGTAATCAACAGATTCCTTTTTCTTTATGTATGACCTAAGTACCAGTGTTATTTGTATTCATTTCGGCTTTAATCATGTTAAAAATCTTAAATTACAAAAGTAGATCTTCTTCATCCATTGAAGTCTCTATTTTCAAACAAGCCCATAGTTAAAGTTAACAAGAAAAAGAATAGCATTTATTAAATGAGTTGAAAATTATACATTTGAACATCTGAGTACTTCTGAAATTTTAGTTAATTTAACTGAAGGCAGATTTTTCTATGTATGTAGACAGCAAAGTGCTTGAGCTGTGATCCTTCATACAGTTTTATGGAGAAGTTTGAACTGAATGTGTGTGGTTTTTT
>VZRN01011464.1:197330-274440 GCA_013397935.1 Dasyornis broadbenti
CCCCCCCCACCAAGTCCACTTGTCAATGTGTTAGTAGTATAACCTGGGTACATGACAGTACTGGAGAAAATAACTACATTATACAGCAATGCATTTTTGAGATGTAATCTACATTTTAAAAGAGATACGCGGGGTTTTGTGGTGGTGGTCTGGTTGTTGGAAGGGTGAGTTTGGGTTTTTTGTTGTTGTTTTGCTTTGAGGTTTTGATGTTTTGGGCTTTGGGGTTTTTTTTTTTTTCACTGAGTTAGTTTTTGTTCTCTTTTATTTTATCAGAGAAAACAAACTCAGATTCATTCAGTCCTTTGTTTATAATAACTCAGGATTCTATTTGTGCTTTTCACCATAGAAATTCCACTGGATATATATGAAATTGGTGATGAGATATAATGTGCAATCATCTTTTCAGTGAAAGATTCAGTCATCCAACACACCCACATCAAATATAGCTGAAGGAGGGTAGACAGTCAGGCATATAAATTGCTTTGTGAAAGCAGTTTCAATCTCCTCTGACCAACAGAAAACCTCTGACCTACAGAACATAGTCTTACATCCCAGGAAGAAATCCTAGTTTCTAATTTGTTGAACACAGTCAGCAGGCAAGGAAGGGGAGAACCTGGGAAGGTTCACTTCTACTCTGTGTGCTTAGAAGGCCTTTATTTCTTTATTAATACTGTTCTGATAGGAAGCACAAATCTGTTCCAGGGAAAACATGAGGTACATCCCGTTAGGTGTCCTTGCCACTGATGCCTCTGTTGTCACTATGGGTCTTGCATTTTGGGCTACAAAGTGACTTTCAATGAAGATGTCTCATGGCCTTCTGGATACACTTCCCTTGGATGATTCCACTGTGTAACTAGAGAGCAGAAGGCAGGCAACATCCCTGAAACAGCAGTATTTCCCTTCATAAGATTGTTCCTAGAAGCCTAGACAGACTGAACTTCAAGAGAATGGAAACATTCGTATTTCCCATTGTTCCCTGTACTCATAAGCATATGGAATTTGTACCTTGAGAAGTACTTGACCTGTCCCCATAGGTTGTCAACCAAGTCCCAAGCACTAGAAATTTTGGTGACAGGCATCTAAACCAGACAGATCTCTTTCTACCCCAAGAACTCACCACATTAATTTTCCAAACAAAGAATTTCTCTGTAAACTTTGAAAGAGATGGCACAATTAGGGAAAATATCTTCATTGATTTAAACAACTGTTTCTTAATAGCTACCTTTGATTTATTATACAGTCCATTTCTAAAATATTTATACTATCTATTTTGCCATTAACATGGAGGATGTAATGAAAGTGATCATAGTAATTAACAGTTTAAACATCTTTAAATCCAAAACAATTGTTTCAGAATGAAAAAATAATTGCCCACTGGGTGCTTACTTAATAGTTGTGTTAAATGCCATGTAGACAAGACTCCAGAAAATATTTCAAGCAAGCTAAAGTTGAAGAATTAACCCTTCTGAAGCAGTCTTCATAGGGTGGAAAAATTACATAAGTTATATAATTCTATGAATAAGTTTTCTCCTGTGCTCCACAACTACATGTGCTTTCCCCAGGTTGCACAACTACATGGACTTTTAGCAATGAATGTAGTGTTTATAAGTTGTGTTGATCTGGTGCAACTTGAGGCTAAGCCCAGCATTTATTCACAGCAGAAGACTGTACCCATACTCAAAAATTCACTTCAGCCTGTACAGATTTGTCATTACTCTCCCTTTTAATTTCTGTTCTGAAAATAATTAATGCTCTCTCACTTTTAATTTCTGTTCAAAAACCTCTGTCCCACTAAAACATCTATTAGTGAGAAGGCATCCTGTCTCAATAACATAAATTCTCTTGGAGAATCCTTTTCCCACATAATAAATAGGTACACCAGAAAATATCCCATCTTGGGATGCGTTTAGGCCAGTGTGTTTCTACAGCTGTATGTTTCCTGAGAAGAGTAAAACCTAATCTTTGTCATATATCATATGTTTCAAATCAACTAAAAACATTAGCAGAAAAGTCTTATTTGCACAGTCAGTCCAAGGAGTCAAATCTACCATCTGAGAAAATGTCTGCAACCCTGAATCTTGTACTTTTGTATGCCTTCTCCTTGTGAAGCTCCAGACACGAAATTAATTTGATTAGTCCTTTTGTAATTTCTTTTTCTGCAGCTCTTAAGCCGTAAGAGGAAAATTACTGCCTCACTGACTAGTACCTAGGAATATAGTAATAACAGCCATTTACATATTTGGAGTGTCACAAAAGAACACTGGACAAGATTATCATCATGTTTCAATTGAGTCTGATATACTTAGGTCCCAAGGTTTTGAAACTCATAATATTATTTAGTTAATAAGCACATAAGCTTGTTCATTCCTAGGATAGGCACAAATTTTATGTGTCTGCACCAATGCATTTACTCTGGTTCTACCAAAAATGCATATTGAGTTTTCTTGACTAATCTGCATGCCTCCATCAATGCTCTTATGCCTAAATGCAGATGGTGGTGGAGAAAAACAATGCTCTTGAATAAAATGTCAATAGTCACTGGAGAGACGAAGATGCCTTTGAAAATCTATAGAAAAAAGGTTGTGCCTGCCTATGTTTGAACATTTAGGCAGAAAGACTGTCCCTGTAGAGGTCTCCAAAGACATCTGTCTCTTCTGGTTATTCAAGGAATTAAAGATGATCTTTTCAATTAGATACTAAAATGTATCCATAAATTACATGCCTAAGTTAAAACTCCTGAAGTTTAAAGCCTGAACATCAACAGGGTGTGTTCAATTAACCTATTTACTATAAACTGAAGTCATTGCATGAGAAAAAGAAGAATGCCTTTTCTTCTTTCTACTGTTTTTTTTGCCATAACAAGCCTCCTCCTGCTTGCTTTGCACTTTATTTTTGTACTGAGAATATGTTTTATCAGTATTCAGTATAGCTCTTCAAGTTACTTTACTTTTGGCATATAGTACAGACCTTGTACCTGCTATTCCCATTTGTGTTATAGTTGAAGTAGAAGCACACTTCATCTTAGCTCACACTGTCACATATATGCTACTGTTCATTCCTCCAGCTACAGGGCAAGAATATTTTTGTAAGTAGCCCTCAGTATGATACAGCTACTGGGACTTAGAATGACTTCTTCCAATTATCTTCTATAAAAAATATTTGACTAGAGACAATTTGTCAAGTGCAATTCAGGCTTTTATAGTGATAACAAGTCCTTTCTTCTTATTTTTAAAGTATTAGCTGACAGAAAGTAATACACATACATCCAAAAAATAAACAGCATTGCCAAGGCACTCAGCAACAATACTCTACATAATTGGGCTCATTTGAGCTCTTTGGTTTCTTATACATGCACATATCAAAAAGTTTAAAAGGATTTCATACAGCTTAAAACTTTCTCTTAAATATCATACTGCTATGCCTTTCATTGACCAATGTAGAACAGGTTTATGATTTACTTCTCTTTGGAAAATAAGTAGGAATAATCAAGCTTAAAGCAAGACTTTTTTGTATCCTATAACATATGCCTTCAGGAACTCAATTCTTTTAAGCTTTTCTCTCTCACAAAGACAGACACAGCTCCAGAGGACAAACATGTATCCTGGAATTGAGTAAAAAGCTACTGAATATTCTGAGAAAAGCCTGTAATTATGACTTAAAGACCAATCTAATTCTAATTTTAGAGCCCTGAAGTAAGGTTTCAGAGCAAAGCAAAACAAGCAGGCCTAGAGGCATGGATTTAAGGTCTCCTCACCCGTGTCAGGTCTAGAGGGTCATTGTTCAACTATTGTTACTGTAGACAAGAACAATTCTCTTGTCAGCTCTCTCTACTGCCACTGATCCAATGGCTAGTTGTAGATGGTAAAGATTCAGGGACACTAAGTGATTAAAAGCACCCTGCTACTGGTAGCACATTTTCCCAGATCAGTGAATGGTACATTTATTCCCTTAAATAAAAGTTGCCATATCCTTTTATAGTGAAAGATTAGAAGGAATTTCTGATTTACTTTTTGTACACAATCTGCTATTTTCTCCGTATTGACTGTTCCTTCTTTTATTCCCTAGAGCTTTAAATTCAACATTTCTTGTTCCTAGCTTCCTTTTTGTCTGGGGACCTGACTCTCATCTCCAGTCGTGTTGTCACCAGCTGATCTCTGGATCCCTTCAGCAGTGAGTGAGCTCCTACATTCTGGCCCAAGTTCAGTTTCCAAACAGGCTGTAAGTATAATCCATGTAACGTACACTGTAACAATCTCTGACATTACAAAGCCATGGACCCCAGCTGCAGTGATCACAGCCAGAAAAAATCTTCATGCTTTAAAGGGAAGACTGAGTCCTTCTCATTCACCTCTCCCTAGTGCCCTGAGTTTCCTACTCCTATGTCTGCACTTTCTTCTTGAGAAGAAACAGGAGGGAAAAGCAGCTGTAGAGCTTAATGAGGTTATAAGTCTTACCCTTAGATAAAACAGCGGTGTCCAGGAGACTTTTTCATCATTATACTCCACTCTGATCAAGTAAGTGACTCGTAAGAGCAAACTCCAGGGGGAAAAGAAAAGAAAGAGCGCAGCTCAGTCTGCCCTTTCTGATGTAAATGATAAGATTAAAATCAGAAATTACTTTCTAAATAAATACTGGCAAAATGATTGTTTGAAATACAGCATAACCTTTCTCATTCCAGTAATCTACGTGTTCTGTAATTCACACTAAAATTTGGCAATTACTTTCACACCTCAACAAAGTTTAAATATGAGAATCCTTTAGTGACAGCTCAAATTATTAAACTATCATTTGAAAAAAAGAAGCTTTACAATCTGCCTGTTATGAAATATAAAAAATATTATTAAATTTAATTGTCAAAATAAAAATGCACTCATGCTTTCATTATTTATCCTTGATATTTCAAGTGTTTTTGTTTGTTTGCTGATTCAACAAACTTCAATATTTTACAGTCTTCCAGATACTAGTTATCATGACTTGAAAAAAGATATAATTATTGTTATAATCAGTGTATTATCAGTGTAGCAGACAACAAAACCTAGCATATGCTACTGCTTATGCTGTCATTTAGTAAGATTCTAGGTATATGACAACATTAGACAGTTAGAGTCTGATGTAGAAATCAATCTTCTCTCATACAGTTATTACTGAAGTGACCCCTTTTTCAGATGCTACCCGCAGTTATCAAATTTGTCCCCTGCTTTGGAGCGGAGGTTGGACTAGAGGCCTGCATTACAACATATATTCTTCTATGAATGATGAAAGATATGAAACATGCAGCCTCCCTGAGCTGAAGGAAGAATTTGTCTAGATTTAAATGTGGGGAGTTTTTGTACTGTGATGTTTTCATATGGGAAAGTTTAAACCATATTTGTTTTAAGAGCACTGCCAGGCCAGAAAGAAAAAATCAACAACATTTAGACATATTTAGCAATAATAGTTGAAACCCAGCTGGCTAATACTTGCCAACATTTTGAAGAGGAGAGAAACTGGTAGCTAATATTCCAAGACAGAAAGAGCTAGAAAGAACTCTCTATACATGACTGTAATGTAACCTCAGTATCTTCTCCTACATCTGTTATTAAAATATGTTCTATTGGAAAAACTAAAAATTGCTGGTGCCTGACTCAGTTTAGGTCAACAGAGACATTTGTTCCTATTAGTTCCACTTGTTTTGTGTTCTCGTCTGATATTTACTATTTATTCACTACTCTGATGAGGCTGAGATGTTGGGAAGGATTAGGAAAAGGTCAGGACAAGTAGAGTGTTCTGTAGGATACAAGAATTATGTCATTTATGGACACTATTATTAAATTTGCATATACCATGTGTTTAAGAAAAGTAAGGCCAAGAGATTGGCCAATCTGGTTAGGAAAACTTTAACACAAGGGTGATGGGGTGAGGGAGTTGACAACTCACAAACAAGTGAAGAAGTAGTGAATCAAGTTTTCAAGCAAAGAAAGGTGATGTGGGCATGAAGTGCTTTATAAGCAACAAAACAGTGAAGGAGTTCCACTCCAAGCCTATGCACACAAATGAAGAGGTGCTAAGAGAGCAGCATAAGGGGAAACTCTCAGTGTTTACCTGGAAAATCAACACAACTCAGTGCTTCTCTGAAGTGTCTGTACTCTACACAGAGAATGGGATACACAGGGAAGAACTAGAGGTCCATGTTCAGGGCAGATGTAGCTGGGATCATGGAGATGTGGTGGGACAGCTCACACAACTGGGGTACTGTAAGGGAGGGATACATGCATGGATTTGGATATAGATACAGGGGAGGTACTCTGCTGGATTTGATATTTATAAACAAAAAAGATCTTTTGAGGAATGTAAAGGTTTGAAAGCAGCTTTGGCTGCTGTGATCGTGAGATGGTGGAGTTCAGGATCCTGTGAGAAAGGAACAAGACAAACAGTAGAATTACAATTCTGGACAACAGGGTAGCAGACTTTGACCTGGTCAAGGTTCTTCTCAAAGGAATCCATGGGGGATCATCCTGGAGACAGGAGGGATCACGTCATCATTTCCAATATCACATTCTTCAAGCTCAAGAATGGTCCATCCCTATGAGCAGAAAATAAAGCCAAGGAGACAGGAGGCCTGCAGATGCACAAGGAGGTCCTCACAAATCTCAGGTTTGAAAAGGATGAGAAAGTGACTGGGAGTTGATCAACAGCATAAACTTTCTAAAAGCAAAACACTGCCTTACCCAGCTGATAGTGTGTTATAATGAAATGACTGACTTGGTGGATAAGGAGATATTTATCTTGACTTTAGCAAGGCTTTCATCACTGTCTACTCTAATATCCCCATTGACAAACTGATGAAATACAGGCTAGATAAGTGGACAGTGAGGCAAATTGAAAACTGGCTGCACTGCTGGGCTAAAAGCGTTGTAATTAACAGCATGAACTTCTTCTGGAAACCAGTTACCACTGGTGTATCCTAGGGGCCAGTACTGTTTAAAGCTTTCATTAATGATCAGGATAAAGTTTACACTCTCAGGAGCTTTGCAAACAAAACTGGGAGGAGAGGCAGATAGACTAGGTGGATGTGCCGTCCAGACAAATCTCAACAAGTTGGAGAAATGGTAAAACAGGAACCTCACAAAGCTCAGGAAAAGTGGAATTTTAAGTTCTTAAAGATAGCTTCCTTTTCTCTCTGTAGAAATTAAATCGTATTTCTTAATTCTCAGATATGTACTTGAACGAAAAGCCTCTAGGTTATACATTAAATAGTTGTGGAAATTTCTGTTTCTTTCTTATGTGGAAGAAAGCTGTTTCCTTCTTATGTGGAAGAAAAAAGACAAGTGGGTCTCCTGTACTTTGGAGGAATAACTGCATGCACCAATTCAGTTGGATTCAACAGGCTGGAAAGCAGCTCTGTGGAGAGGGACTAGGAGTCCTGCTGGACAACAACGTGGCCACAAGCCAGCAGTGCACCCTTGTGGCAAGGAAGGCTATCAGAAATCACTGATTGGAGTGAAGATAATTAACAACGTTGGTTGCAAACAGTGAATGCATCTAACACTTCTAACTAGCCATTAAAAATCTATGTTAAAACTATTTTAAAAAGTAATTTTAATGATCACTAAGGCATATCCATTTCATGGAGCCATTTAAAGATAACACCAGACAGCAAAATTTTAATAAAATTGAAAAAAATTCAGAACAAAGCATCTTTTTGTAAAGCGCAATATATGCTACAGCAATAATACTTCAAGAAGAAAATGACTGTAAGTTTCTAACAGATAATCTAATCTTCATCTTTAACCTGTTAAATTCGTATCCTCTGAAATTTGTTACCACAGTGACATTCTAAACTTCATCAATTATTTATCTAATCTGTTGCATGCATGCACTTGCCATCTTTTCTCTAGAATTATATATCAGCTAAAAATGGTTTCTATTGTCTAGGGACAGTCTGCTAACTTCCTACATTTGAAAGCCTTTATTTCATAGTCTGAATCCAGGTCTGACTTCCTTTGTTGTTTCTTCATTATTCTAAGAAGGAAAAAACAAATTAACTTTCTTAAATCTTAAATTCCTAATTTTTGAAAGAAAAATGCATGGAAAACTGATTGAAATAATAAATAAACCTTACCAAAAAATGATGATACTTACACAAAACTTTCAATGAAAATATTATCCTGACCTGGACTAATGAAAAGGTAGTAGTTTGACAAACTGTGAATATATGCTAAAAACCCCAGTCCAATAAGGAATTCCTACAGCTTTTTATCCTTCCTTTGTGCTGAAGGCCAAATGCACAGAGAATTAAGTAATCTTTTGAAAATATCCATGGACATTGACTACTGAGTTTCAACCAGCAGTCAGTGATTTGGAAGCTATATATAAAAACAAAAGAAGATCATTGTAAGGTAGACCCCTGTGTTACCTACATTGCCTATCACTTACATCTTCAGAACTGAGACCTTTAAAATCTCCCCCTTTTTGCTTTCCTATCTCTACACAAATGTTTTAGCTCTACTGGATGGGATGCCTCTGCCCCAGATGCTGCTGGAACTCTTATCCAAGCACCTCACAGCAGCCAACAAGCAGCAGAACACAAACACAGCACATGTCACTCAGAGCTCACCTGGCCTGGCAGCTTGTAGATAAGCACTTCTGAATCCTCTGCAAACCTCCAGTAAAATGTTGGTTATCTTTTCTGTATGTGTAAAGAATACCTAGAAACACTTCTTTTTAGATGTAATATTATACAACATTACCAAGCAGTAGTTTCAAGTTTTGCTGCTTGGTGTTTTACCTTGTTCCAATTCTGTTTATTTGTGTTAAATTAAGAGTTGACTTGTTGTTGAGCTATGGCATAATATTTCACACCTTGTGAATTTAACAACACTCAGACTCTGCTGTTGTACCTACTCATGCACAAGGTGTGAATTATAGCTTCATTACTCACACTCTGTCATTTCTTATTGTTTAAGCATTATGTTGAGGTCAGATAGAAAGATGGATTTGTTTTAAGTTTTGTTCCTGTCAATTAAAACTCACTTTGAATGTTTCACAGTAATAGCTTGTCATCAAAAGAATAAATTATTTAAGAACAAGCAATTCCTAATATGTTTTAGAAGTGCACAACTGTTGGCACAGAAGTCCAAGATCATGGAATCATAGAATGATTTGTGTTGGAAGGGACCTTAAAGATCATCTAGTTCCCATCCCCCTGCTGTGGGCATAGCCACCTTCCACTAGACAGAGGACTGCAATCATCCTGACTGTGGTCAGTTCACTGACATTCCAGCTGCCCAGACAGGTTTTTTGACAAAGATTAGTACTTCTAATTGGCAGCTCCAACCTGGCTGTCTTTGGTGACCTGTCTGAATACGAGAATAATATCACAATTCCCTGACTGAGGGATGATTATAGGTTCTAATTCTCTGTTTTGAAAGAAGCCCAAGTTCTTGGAGAAAATATTTGAAGGCCTCTTTCTAATTAGATGTTTATCTATTGGGAAAATATTTAAATTGTTACTGAATTTTTCCTCAAATACTGGTATATCACTATTTTTTTTTCTTTGTCGGTGTTGTTTTTCATCATTGTTGCTCCAAATATGAAAGCCCTGTGCTTGTTTTCTACAATCATTCAATCTTCTTGCCGCCATAATGTGCTTTTGAAAACTGATACAACCTCCTTGTCAAGAAAGAAGGAATTATCATCCATTCTGTTGAAACTGTTTTAATACACAGCAGAGAAACCTGGAAACTTCACATAGGAAGAAAATAAAATCTTTCAATCATACATGTTTTTAAAAACTTCACATCAAGGTTGGAAGAAGTAATATTTCCAATTGAGCCAAGGACTTAGTGCCTTCATTCTTAAAATACAAGAAAAAAAAGAAAGTAAAACTCTAATCATCAAGAAAATAAACTCCATGAAAATAGTGCATAATTTCCTTCATAAATGTACCTCAAGATAATTTTATATGCCTTGCAAATGTTTAAAATTCATTTGTCAATGTATATATTCTATTTTGGAATGCTCTCTGACTGTTAAGAAAATAGATTATTAAAATATAAGTTTATTTTCATTTTAAGTTTGACACTATTTTGTAGGAAGAGGTATTTTATTTAACTTTTTTCCTTTTTTTTCTTTTTTTCCTAAAGCTTGATATAACTATGAAATTAGATAAATAATGAGAAGACTATCTTCAGGCACTCTAGATTTAAAAATCAGGCAACAAGTTACACAAGAAAAAGCAGTTTTGCATTTTTTTTCCAGGGTGCACCTAAACTGAAATCATGACATGTTTAAGAATTTAGTTCCACGATGTGGCTGGATGGCTCATCTCATGTTTGGAAACAAATCATGCTCACTGGGTCACTGTGACTTTCTCCTGTGTTTGAGATTCTTATGTGTACAGCCATGATTTGTTTTAAGTCCAGGATCTGTGCTCTACTGCTCTCTTTCTTCCACCCTGCAAGATCTTGAGCTCCAATGTTTTGTGGTCACTACTGCCAGGACTGTCACTCTTTATCACATCCCAACATGTTCTTCCTTGAACAGTAGCACTCAATGGTACTGGTGGAGTAATGATGGGACAGACTCCCAGGACATCAGTAACCTCCATTTTACATGGTAGGGTTTATGTCCAGTGCTTGATCTCCATGTACCTCTTGTTTAAACTGTGTTGAATATTACCATATCTTGCTGGCTGCAAGGACACTGAAATGGAGAACAGTATTCGAGTACCAATTTTGTCTGTGGTATGTAAAGAGGCCCAATCGCTTTTTATTTGTATTATCCACTTCATATATGCCTCTACAAAGATTTTTCTTAGGCCCTTTCACTGCAGTATTGTGCTAAAAGTTCATGCTGATTAGCTACAACGACCCCTAAAGCCTTCTATGGATCACTGCTTTCCAAGACAAAGTGTTGTTATTGATTAATAATCATCCTGCATTTTTCCCTACATTTAGTTTCACAGCAACTGAAATACTGGAGCTTCTGTTTGGCTGACATTGAAGGTAGAAAGTTTTTAAGTACCCTAAATCCACCTCTGATTTTATTTGACTTAATTATATAAGTCTCTGATTTACAGTTACCAAGCCACATTTTCAGCTAATGTAAATCAAGGTGACTTGCTGTTTACCTCGAGTAATGATCTATTCCACACACTACAGTTGCTTAAAAGAAGCACAGAGAAGACATCTATATGATATGCATTATTGACTACTTTACACATAATAAATTAAGATTAATATTAAACATTATATTGCATAAAAGGTGAACTTACAACCATTTGGGAAAATGAGGAATCAGATGTCCTAAATGCATAGAAATTAAAATTATTTTTTAAATCAAAACACTGAATGCTCTGACAGATGACATTGGCATAAGGCCATTGCTCCTCTGGGGTTTTACTTCTCTATTTCAGTGAATCCACCTACTCCTTACTCCTATAAATAAATATACATGCTTGATAAGCTTTTATCTTTCCCAGAATGGACTCCTGTGATTCTTCTATTCTCAGTCAGAAGGCACTGTAAATGCATTTTCCTCATTAGGTGGTACAAATTCAACTATGTAATGGTAATCATTTAATGCCTGTATGAACACAACAGCCCTTAAAACTCATTCTTAAAAGACAATGTCAAAAAATTTACAGACTTTGAGTTGGAAGGGACATTAAAGATCATCTAGTTTCAAGGCACCATCATCAGGGACATCTTCCACTATACCAGGTTCCTCAAAGCCCCATCCAACCTGGCCTTGAACACTTCCAGGGTTGAGGAACACACAGCTTCTCTGGGCAACTTGTTCCAGTGTTGCACCACCCTCACAGAATTTCTTCCTTATATCTCATCTAAATCCACCCTTTCTCAGGTTGAAGCCATTTCCTCTTGTCCTATCACTACAAGTCCTTGTACAAAGTCCCTCTCTGGCTTTCCTGTAGGGCCCATACAGGTGCTGGAAGGTGCTGTAAGTCTGCCCAGAGCCTTCTCTGCTCCAGGCTGCACAGCACTAACTCTGTGCCTATCTTCCTAGGTGAGGTGCTCCAGCGTGCTGATCCTCCACATGTTCCTCCTTTGGACTTACTCCAGCAGATCCAAGTGCTTCTTATGTCAGGAGCACCAGAGATGGACATGGTACTCCAGATGGGGTCTCATGAGAGCAGAGTAGAGAGGAAGAATCAGCTCTTTTTACTTTCCTGTCACTTTTGATACAGTTGGCCTTCTGGTCTGTGAGTACACATTGCTGGGTCATGTTGAGCTTTAAAGATGACTCTCAGTCTGGTAAACAAGAGGAGACAAAGAGCCTATTTGTGAAGCAGCTCTGGCTGAATGTATTCCTTTTCCTCTGCAAAACTGAATGAGAGCATCCTTGTTCTACTGTGAAGAGAACAAAAGGAAGCAAGTTGGCAGGAAGTCTGTAGCATAGTCAGAGCACTGCTATGTTGCTAGAGGAGTAAATGTATGAGTTGAGAGGTGGAAGAAATGTTGACAAAGAAACATGTTGTGGTACAGTTCATCCTCTGTGTTTGTGGATGGACTGTGCTATCCGATCCTGAGCCAGTACCATATGGAGGATGCTGGTAAGACTTATTATCATAGTCTGTTTTTTATTTAAATATATGTGTTTGAAAGTACAGAGTGAAAGAGTAAAGAAATCCTACCTCCTGCATACGTCTTACCTAGTAGTCTCCCATTTTTATTGCTTCTGCTGTGCAGAAGCTCAGATTTGATCCTTTATAGTATTTGTAATATTCATGAGCTAGCAGAAGCACATCTGATTTTCTGCAGTTCCCCCAATGCCTGACAAATGACACCACCTTTATTCCCCTCTCTCAGAGAATATGCTGTTGTTGACCTAAATCCTTATGTTTTTCTGAGTCTGATTAGACCTTTACAAATAACATGGGAGAACCCATGGCATTAAAGTCAATGGTTCTGCTCACAAAGAGGTTGCTATGTAGGCTACTCTCTACTTACTTTCCTGCACGTGTGCAACCTTCACTGAATTAATTCTGTACAAGATACCATTAAACATTGCCCTATACAGGTCAAAAACTTACAATATTTAAACAATTACATATAGCAATATTCTATTCAGACATAATCACCATACAACTCCAAATCACATTTGTATCTTTCCAAACTTTTCCTGAATTTAGATCAATTCACTTTTCCTTTCTTACTATGTCAAAAATTGCCTCAGATGCAATTTTTCTGTGCTGCCAAAGTAGTTGTCTTTCCATGTAGATCTATATACGTCAGAGGAAATTGAAAAGTTGCTCCTGTATTTCAAGGAGGAAAGCTTTTGCTCACTGACCTGCAAATGTTACAGAAAAATCTATTTTAAATTGAATGTTGATCCAAATAAGAAAGGACTGTACCATATTGCATGAAAAAAGAAGCCCTCGCCCTCCAATTATTCTTTACTAAAGTCAATCATCTTGCTTTCTGTGATTGTGCAGCAAACACAAAAAGCAGTTGACTATCTTGTTACCATGGAATTAGGGTAAAATTATTGCAACAGTTGTAGTGCTAAACCCTGACCTTTCTGTTATAGGGCAGGCTTGTTTTCTCATTATATGTATAATGCTAGGGATAAGAGGACCCAATTCATTATCAGATCTCCTGGTATGGACTCAAGTAATAATCAAGAACGAAGGAATAGACACACCACTTTCAAAATAAAAATACCTACTTCTTACTGTAAGACTCTTCCGGGCATGTTGCAGTAATGTGCCGTGTGGGCCACTTTTCTGCTCTTCCAAGCAGGAACAAAATGTATTGTTACATCTTTTGTTGATTACAGCACATAGAGAAGGTAACTGTTGGGCACAGAGCATTAAATACATCCTGTATACATATACTGTACTGCTTAGGGCCTCATTTCTCAAGTGGAGCATTCTTTTTTTTAATGTCATTTTTTATGAAGAAAGATATGACATTGATAAAAGTTTTCCTGTCTTCATCACAACATTAGTGGAACAGGATACAAGCCAGTGTTATATCATGCTTGATTAATTTGAAAAAGGATATTTTAAAGTGCTTTTGTTCGTTTTATCACATGTCAAAAATCTTAGTAAAAAAAAGTGAATTTTTGCAAATTCGTTTGCAGTTCACAGCACAAGCTTCAGCCCCTCCCTTTGCATGAGTTATGGATGACTGAAAGAACAACCTGTGTAGGTGTAGAAACCAACTGATCTTGCCATTCTGGCACCTGGATAGATAGTCCTTCTTGATCTAGTCCAAAGCAAGGAACTTGAATCAAATATCAAATCAAAATGGCAGAGTCCTTATATTTCGTATTATCTGTGTGAAGGGCAATTGAAAATGCAGTACTACAAAGATTAACAGAAGCTAAAATCTTTGAAAAGAATAAAGTCCTACACATCAAATGCATTTGCTGGAGCTTATCCAGCTCTGCTAAGCTTTCCTCTGTTTTCTTTCACAAAATTGCCCTGACTATCCAACCAAGAAACAATCCTGAATTTGAAGCACGCAATCATGCACAAACACTTTCCAAAATCCTGTCAAAAGAGATGTTTGTTGACACAGTCTCAGAAAAAAAGAAATGTTTCCAGGTGTGTTTAATGAATGTGTGTTTGTATATTTTAAGTCAGTAACTGTTTCAGAGAAACCAGCTGGGAGAAATAGGATTCACCAATTGTAGTGGAATCAGGACTTCAGGATGAGGGAATAAAAGCTAAAGCTGTAACTGCTGGGAGATAGATGTAGCCTGCATTTGATCATCTATTTTTATTTTCTATACACAACTTTTTTCTCTCGTCTTTATTGTCATGTGCAACCTCAAGCTTCTAGACAGACACATTCAACCTCATTTTAACTAAGCTATGAAGACATATGGATAAGTTCTAAACTGCAAAGGCAAGCAAGTTGATTGGGAAGATGTAATGTGTTACTTCTGAAAATGTAGCAGTTCTGTTTTTGAAAGTTGTACCTAGTGATGACAAACATGTTCCTTATTATTTACAGACCTGCTCATTTTGAAAGCTGTTCAATTACAAGAAAACTCACAACACGACACAAAGAACAGTTCCTAATAACATCCTTCTTTGTGCCTTTTTGTCTTTCATTTGTGATATTTTTGCCTATGGGTAACTAGCTTAAGTGGAAGTTTAACAGATATGTTACACACCATAAATGAAATATTAATTCAGGGCTAAATCTTATGAAATCCCAAGTCTAATGATTTACAAACTAGATAGTAGTGTTGATGACATAAATATGTACCCACATAAATTTATAGGGAAGAGTTATATATTTTCAGTGATTGTCATTCTTTATCCCATGCAATCATTCATAACCATAAGCAGTCATAAAAATTGACAAGATTTTTCAAGTCTGGTTCAAGGTTTAGACTCTTCTATGATGACATCTGGTACAAGACCTGAGTTTTACAGAGAGTTTAAGAAAAGACGCCATGTGACACTCAGTGCCATGGTCCAGTTGACAAGGTGATGTTAGGTCACAGATTAAACTCGATAATCTCAAAGGTTTTTCCCAACCTAACTGAGGCTGTGATTCTGTGAAATTAATACCTCTAATGAATAACAAAAATGCTTTTGAAGTTTTAAAGTTAGAGAACAAAGGAGAGCATTTTCACTCAGGCCTTCTAAAGAAGTTGAAGAACTGAGTGTGTTTAGAGAAATGGGCTTTTAAGTTTCTCCCATCCTGATGCCTATAGCACAGGATCATAGAATATATTTAACTGTGCCTGCTGACCGCACAGTAGAACAACATGCTGGATGCTATATTAATAAGATTTTATGTAGGAATCCTTTAGGTAAAATGTTTGAAGACCGTTCTATCTATGTTACAAGTGTGAAGGAAAAATGTGTTTCTGAATGCTTCAAAAGCAAATATAAATGTGTTCTGGTTTTGGTAATTCTATAACTCAGGAAGCCAGAACTACACAAGTATTATCAGGGCCTTGAGAATTCCACAGAATTTTGGAAAACTCATTTTTGCTTTTTATTTCTTTCCATTGTTGAGTGTTGAGGAATTCCTGACACAGAATGTAACAAATGCTTTCAGCTTCAGTTCTTGTCAATGCTTCAATAGTTGTCTTCTTGTTTCAGAAAATGGATATACATGATGTTTTCATTTGTCTGTTTGACAAATACTTCTGAATGCTCAATAACTTATCTTTGAAATTAACCTGTCAGAGTAATCATGGCACAAATATAATGATGAAATATTACTCTGCTTTAAAGATGGATTTCTGTAACAGTAATAACTGGCCTCTGGGGTGTAACTGATAGATGAAGCAATACTTCAATAGAAATTGAACTAATTTATGTGCAGGTCTACAAAGAAAAATCTGCATATTCTACTATGTGAGGATTCATTTGGCTAACCATCAACAAAATCATGAAGGTTATAGACTCTGATTTGTGTTTGTTCAAGAGATATGTTAGGATGATGCATACATTAAGCTAGAATGCAATAAAAATATATATGCATGTATATATTCTGTTTTGGCATTGTGCATTATTTCTTTGCAATGCTCCACATTAAGATAAGAAGAACTTATTTAGCTTTGAAAATGTCTGGCAGCTAATTACTAAACTAAAATTAAATTTTTTATATACCAACAAATTTTACATAGTGAAGAAGTGTAAAACACATACTGTCAAATTCAAACCCAAAGCTGTACTTTCTCTAATTGAATGTTAACAACCTGTAACGTTGATCCCAATATTCCTTGCCTGATTGAAAAAGTCCAGGAATGGGAATAATTATTGCACATAATAGCAGCTGTATGTCCTTACTTTTTCTGCTTCTTGTGATATAGTGCAGATTTTGCAACACATCAGAAGAAACGCAGCAAGGACACAAGGTCTGAAAATAACTCAGTGAAGCTGAACTTTCAAAAGATGTTCCTTCCAAAAACTAGAAGTGAGAATTTACAGATTTAGAAATTATGTAGTATAATGATACCTAGTCAGTTTCTTTGTGGTTTTCTTTTTTTGTTTGGTCTGGTTTGGTTTGGTTTGGTTTGGTTTGGTTTGGTTTGGCTTGGTTTGGTTTGGTTTGGTTTGGTTTGGTTTGGTTTGGTTTGGTTTGGTTTGGTTTGGTTTGGTTTGGTTTGGTTTGGTTTGGTTTGGTTTGGTTTGGTTTGGTTTGGTTTTGGTTTTGAGGGATTTCATCCTTCTTGTTGATTTTACAGTTCCTTGCCATATAAACCTATCTGCCAGTGTAGGAAGCTACAAATTGCTAATTTTTTAGAAAAACAAGAACAAGCTGATGTAAGTCATGTCTTGGTTTCAATAATGACCAGGTTTCAGCTGGTATAAGGGAACCTAAAATGGCTTTCTCTGTTACAGAAGCCTGTGCTCTAAGACCTGCATATCCTGCCATGATCCTTCATTCACTATTTTACTCTTTACACCTTACAGTTAGGTAATTCTATACAGTGTTCCCACTAAATTAAGTATTATATAGGAGGAACTAAGATGAACTCCTGGATAACTTCAGGTAGATGGAATGACGTGTCAGTCACCAACTGGATGACCCGTATTGAATTCTATTTCCCCTCCCAAATCCTCCTTGTGGATCCCTGTCCTCCTTGCTGGTAGGTCAGCTCAAGCAGCATAAAAGGCTTTGATTCTCTGTAAATACTGCTCAGAATTAGCTAAACACTTATTAGACTCTGAATTAGCTAAACAGAATTATCAACACTTTTTCCAGCACAAATCCAAAACATACCCCCATACTAGTTACTATAAAGAAAATTAATTCCACACCAGCCCAAACCACCACAATACCTTAAAAAATTACTGGACAGTGCCTGTCTTTAATCTTCCATGTCAGCCCTCCTGAAGCACATTCTTCTGAATAGATAAACACAGACATCTACCAAAATCTTTCTGTTTCTCTGGCTTGAGAAATAGAGACATGATAGTGGTGCTGATTTTGTTACACAGACTTTTGTTACAAAAATGTCTCTGTGAACTAAACATTTGAAAATCCAACAAAATATATTTCCTGTTTCCCTGATAGTTTCCCTAAACTGCTGCAGGATTAGACTCTTTCTATCCTGTCTAGTTTTTCCATGTGCCATTTAGCAGAGCTCTGTGTCAGCTGAGGAACGATGCAGAAGGACAGAGCAAAGACACTGCTTCTTCAAGGATCCTCTCTCAGTCCAGAGCTCTGCCTGGGATAAATATAGACAAAATCTCTGCCTCCCTCTTTATATGTAGTCTGGATGTGACTTTTCCACAGCATGCAAAGTCTCTGTAGAGTCTGGGGACTTCCCTTGAAGGCAAAGTGGGGATGAGTGGATGAAAGGCTTTGTGTTTCCTGTGTTCTCCCTTCTTCTGTGCTGCATCTACAAACGTTCATTTTGCCCTTAATCTGGTAGTCATAGGGTGCTTTTTTCTATGGTCTTTAAATAGACCCTCTAACTGCTTTAGAGAGTGAGAAGTTTAAATTACACCACTTTTTGGTGAATTAAATAATGAGCAAACTCCTAAATTAAGACAAAATATTGTCTCCAACATAAAAAAGAGATATAATTTTGTTCAAGTTGGAACATGGACTATTTTGCTCAATGTGCTTCCTGTGATGGGTTGACTTTGCCTGAAAAGTGGCTTCTTTCACACAACTGAAGAGTGTTTTGGCAGCTCTGCGATCTGAATATTGCCTGCTCCAATCTGTCTGCCAGATCATACTATGAAATTTGAAACAGAAACTTAAATTAGTATCACAGGAGATGTTAGTATTAAAAAAGGACATTGCACATCCTCATATTCCAGCCTGCATGGGAAACTGAAATTACATGAAGATACATATATTTTTGTTAAACTCAAGACTGTAAGGTACTCTTCTCTGCAAACAGAATCAAGAATGGAAGAAGGGAATTGTCCTGAATAAAATCTTGACCAGTGCCCAGGCACAAAATATTAGGATGTAAATACTTTTTTATTCAAAAATGCATTTGAGACGTATAAATATGTAAAAATTACCCACTGCTGCATTAAAATATATATAGAGAGAGAAAGAGAGAGAGAGTGAGCATGTAGATACTTATGCTTTAGAGCATATGTCAAACACTAGACTGCCCAAGGTCAGGAATATATTTTTCCTCTAGCCAGTTGTGCATTACAGAATTTTCTTGACCTTTCTCAAAAACTTTGGATGTTACTTATTTTTCAGAAAAGCAAACTGGACCAACTGAACTGCTGGTTTAAGTTATAAAGGCATTTCTGCAAATTCTGCAGCACTAGCAACTTTTGCCTTACATCAGAGGTATGACTTTCTCAAACAAGCAGCACGATAAGAGCAGAAATGCACCCTGGCATTTGCCTGCATAGCAGATTGCAGTGACCTATATTTGTCTTCTGGAACCAATTTTCAGTAGCCTCTGTAATGATCAAATTGATGATTTAAAGGTATGGATCACTGGAAGTAATAAAACATGATGTTTCCCTTGTATTTCAGCTTTGAAATGGTTGAGAATTTGTGGCATGTAGCCACCAAAAATATATCACAATAATTTTCTGAATTTAATGACTTGTGGTTATGTAATCCCTCAAATACGCCAGTAGCAATCTTTTTAAAACTGATTGATTTTGACCTGTGGCTTTCCCTATGGTTTCTTCTGTATAAAACAGCACTTTAAAATGTTCTTCAACTTGATCTTTATGGTATACATTTTATTTTCATTTCCAATTGCCATTTCTTTTAAAATGGCAGGCACTTATTTAGTACCTTACAGGATTGCTTCTTGGGCACAGATGACATTACTGTGGTGTGCTGCTGCACTGACATCTCTTGTTCTTAGTGCGACTCCTGGCTAAGCCAAGCTGCATAACCACAAGAGAGAGCAGGCCTAATAAAAGTTAAAGTAGCTGTGTATCTGCCCTTTATTTCACTTTGCGACTACAAATCTCATGCACTTCTCTTCCTCTTAAAATGATCCCCAAAACACCCCACAAAAGAGTTAGATGCAGTCACTTCTGAATGCACAGTTTGGAGGAGCTGTACAGGCTGCACCAACTCATATTTTGTGTGTCCAGAAACATACAAGCCCTTAGCCACACTCTGGATTACGCACTGTGGATTATGGCAAGATTGGCCTGTTAGTAAATTCTTCTCTTACACATCTCATATGTCTCAGATTCCCATGAGAGATCCTTTGTTTTGTACTACTTAACCAAACAGCTTCAATACAAACATTTGAAATACAAATACTCGGCAAACATCTGCAGTACAAACCTGCAGTGCCGAACTGTAAAGAGTCATAGCAACACCCACTATGCCTAACAGGTCTGAAGGTAGCACCAGTCTCCTCATGGAACTGATTTTAGTGTAAATACTCAATTGTCTTTTGCAGAAACTATTTATCCAGTTGTAATACAGAAAAAGGAAGGTCCAGAAGGAGAAAACAGACCAGAATTACCCAGCTTATAGAATCAGAACCATTTTTTTTCATAAGTCTAGGTTTTCACTGTGACCCCAGAGTTTGATTTATTCTTATTCTCAACAGAGGGGTTAATTTCCAACATGACTGGATACTGTGTCCTGTGGCTCCTGAAAGAGTGCTTTGCAAGAAGATACATGAACAGCTAGGAAGTAACATGATGGGATGTGGTGCCTGAGGGTGAGAAGCACTGCTCACCAGTTTTCCAGGGATGATAAGGGTTGGTTTTTCTATAACATTGTGTATATGCAAATGTAAAGCAATGGGACCCTGTTATCAGAGAATTAAATGTGACTTGAGACAATGAGATACTAACTGAAGAAAGGATACTATTCTTTACTTGTGGGAGCAGAAGTGTAATGGGTCACTAAAACAAAATCTGAAGGAATACATCCATGCAAAATATTTGACCTGTGCCAAATACAACTGATACAGCAGTTATCTGATTATCTGATTATCTCTGTGAGAGAGCCTAGAATATTAGGATACTTTTAATATTCAGGAAAGGTTTCTTCCCAGTTCTTGATAGACATAATTTTTGCATTTTTGAGCAATTACGAGGAATAACTCCTCATTTTTAGCTGTATTAATTTTTAAAGTCCCTATCTGTCTTTTATACAAAACTTATTTTGTGTTAGCAGCACCAGCTGGCATATTGAAGTTTTTAATGTATTACGTAATACATATATCATCAGCTGGATTTGTTCATTTTGCTGCATAAAAGATCCTGTTCTATGCAATAAAATCCTGGAAGCAGGATTGTATATGCTGCAGCTACAGAGTCTACTATAAGTCTACATCTTTCAAGATTTTCTTCTTGCAGCCTTCTTTGGGGGGAGGGTAGGTGTTTAATAGTCAAACCTAGTCTACAAATCACGCCCTTCTGATTACCAAATGTATGGAATATGCTCAGCAGATACTAAAGCCCCCAAGTTAGGCAGTGGGTCTGACTGCAAATGTAATTCCTGACAATTTAACAATGAGTTATTTATTTAAAATTGAAATCTAACCTTCTGGCTCTGCAAATTATAAACCTACCAGATGAGATCTGGCATATTTTCCCATTCTCTCTCAAACCCTTACAAATACTTGTGTCACCTGATGCTGTTACAAGTCAATATCACTCCAGAAAGTGTGTTTATTTTTATTAGATTCTTTTCATCCCATATGTTTCCTTGCAGTTTTTTTCACTCATTGGGAGCCATAGTATACACTTCTAATTCTGAGTAGATAAGATCCTTCCATGAGAATCAGCCCTAGATATTTTAGCTCTCTGAATCTGAACTGAATGTTTGTTTAATTAATTGTAAGTCTGCATGAGAAATTACAGCTTTACACTTAGTGTGAAAAGGAAGAAGAAAGGGCCTCTTGAATCCTCCAGCATCAGCTGCTATCTAAGACAAGCTCTGACCCATTGGAAACTCCCATGCTACTATGACTCAGTACCTTTCTTTTGTGAACTGAAAGACAGCAAACTGAGCCATAAAACTCTCTCTTATTTAAAGTCCTTCAGTCTGATCAAATAGAAACAGGATAGTGTAAAATGGGCACTGAAGAAGGGCAACACCCATAATTTACATGTTGAATAGTGCGATGGGAGACTGGCCTGTTATCTGTTTTGCATTTTAGAGTGAAGGACCTATGTATTTCAGAGTGAAGGAACTGTAGAGATTCAATATTTGAGTCACAAATAATCTATTCAAAAATTGCAGATTTGCTAAAATAAACTTGAAAGTAAAAACTGAAATTTTTGGTTCATCTGAGGCATCAAGCCATGTAATTACGGAGATTTGAGTGAAGATTAGAGGATGACATAACCATTACTTTCATGGTTTTAAATTTACCTACACCTGGATGAGAATTCAGTAGTCATAACAGCTCTCCACAGTAAGAAATGCATTACCACAATGCAGTTCATCCATATTAATATTTCTTAGCAAAAACAATAGATACTGTTTTAACAATATTTTTTTAACATCATGCAATGGTAAGTTACACATGAAACTTGCTACCTCTTGCAGAACCTACTTTAAACTAAAACTATTAACAATGCCATCAACAATACCTTGTACAGTAGTACCATATTGTGGCATTTTTAATCCTGTGCTTCAAATTGGGAAAGTGTTTGAGAAAATGTAAATTATGACCCAGTTTTTATTCCAATTGTCTCTGATTTTCGCTTCAGCCCGTCAAAAAATATAAAACACCAAAGTGAAGAAGCAAAAGGATGTAAATATTGATTCTGTCCATAGATGCAAAGCAGTAATGAAATCTGTGTTAATTTGTGCTTGTGGTAGTATTGATATATGGTTTGGGCTACCTTTGTGCTACAGACAATCATCTTCCTCCTAGTTGCAATCTGCAGCAACTTCATTACAAAGATAGGATAGAAATCTGAATGTGGACCCTAGGGAAAAATCAACCAGACTCCACAACTTCCTGAATCTATTGAGAACGGGTCAGTTGGAATTTGTATGTTTGTATATGATGTCCTCAATTTGTTATATACGCTGTTATTATAACTTCCGGCTCCCTTTAGAGACTTTTAATATCAACTGGCTATTACTGAAATGGGATATTATTTTGCTCTAAATTATTAACCAGATTTTTTAAAAACCTCAAATTTTGGAAAATGGTGCACAGAGGTTCACATAAACATAGGTGTTTGCCAGCTACCTATGAAGTTTCAGACTCTCAGGGGACATGGAAACGTTTTGGGAGACCTCTCTATTTTGGCCAAGAAAGCTACAAGTTCTTTTGCTGAATGTCAAGCCTGAGTCCCAGTGTGACCCAGCAGCCAAATAGCAGCTTTCGTAATATATTTCAGTAAGGGCATGTGGAAGGAAAGGGTCTGCTCTTTTGAGGTGCTTGATCAAGGACATTTTCCAATGTAGGAAGAGATAAGCAAAATAGAAAGCCATAAACAAGGACACAGAGGGCCAAACACCTCACAGGTAAATGGTAAAGGAGACAGCAACCACAACCAAGCTTGGTCAGTCATACTAATTAATGAGGGAATGGGACTGTGAGAATGTTTATTCCAGAGAGATTATCTGATCAGGAACCTTATCATCTGGGAAAGTAAAAGGAAAAGGGGAAATCAGAAACAAAATATACAGACATTTGGACCTTGCAAAACAAACATGGAAATAATGACAAGAAATAAGCTTCACCGCTCATGTTAATTGATGGGCTCTCAAGAAATTAAAGGTTCAAATTTCAGGAAGCTCAGCCTGAACTTTGTAACTAGCAAGACTGTAAACCAGGAGGATCTCAGACTGGGAAGGGTGTGGCAATCTATAGAGCTTTACAAATCTATAAGGAATGCACAGGGAGAAGAGGGAGCCGGGAGGAACAAGTAGCAGGGGTTAGACAAAAAAGGGTACAAAAGGGACCAGCTCTGTGTAAAACAGAGCCAGTCAGTGTTCTTGTCTGGCTGTGTTTTGCACTTGATCACTGCTGTCAGTCCCATCTTCTTTTTAAATCTTTTTGTTAATCTATTCTATCTGTCTGCATAATTCCACTCTATCTTCCGTGTGTGCGTGCTGCAAAGACACAGTGCCAACTACCAGTGGCACCTGTATGTGTGCAAGTGAAAATTGCTGCCAGATCCTGGAGCCAGGCCAGGATGTGGGTGTCCCTGACCTCCGATGTCAGCTATGAGATCAAAGACTGGGTTGAGTAGGTGCTTTAACACAAGCTCTCCACCCACTCCCGTGGGTGGAGAAAAATGCAGGTCCCAAAACTACTGGGGGAACAGGTGTGAGCAGGTGAGGGGATCAGTGCCAGTGGCTGAAACAAGACCTGAGGACACAGTCTGTATTCCAGTTGCCAGCTTCTGGGGAAAATGAATGCCTGTGTCTTTCCCAGACCATGTGGGGGATGGGGTCGTGTGTGAATGCATATAAGCTGGCAAACTCCAGCCTGGACCAGCTGATAAGTAGTGGGACCTTGGGCTGATGCTCCAGCACTTTTTTTTTTTTATTTAGCCCCAAAATGTTTACCAGGGTGCAACCCTACAATTTCTCCTCTGAACACACCACAAAATAGTTCTTATGCTTTAACAGATGCCTGGACTACAGCAATTGTCCTCACAGCCTGTTCATTCCTATTCTTTTTGCCTCTCCCTTAAAGGAATGGAAATAATTTCATATCATTATGATATGAATGAGCATACATGTCCACTCATTTTCCTTTAATTGCAGCATTTCTTTGACTGAATTGTTTGTGACTCACAGGAGTCTTGTGCCTTGTATTTCAGAAGCTCAGAATTCTGCCACTCCCCCAGCAAAGATCACTGACCTATATATCATTTTCTTTGCCTTCCGATTAGAGTCTGGAAAATGCCAAGTTTCTCAGTGTTTGTATGGCATCCAGCAAACTAAGTCCTGCCCATTAAATACTCTTCTGGTATTTGACATAATACAATTAGACAGCAATATTAGTAAGAACAAAGACAAATAAATTCTAATATCATTTTAAGGTTTCCTTTGTTTAAACAACTTGATGTCTATTCAATTTTTATCAACATTCACAGGATCCTGTAAAAAGAATATTCAAATGGATGTTAAAAATTCAAATACAAACTAAATGATGCATTGCACTGGTATACTATTACTTTTGCTGATACTTTTTTAAATAATACATAAAGAAAATTGCACTTACTACATTGTACTTACTCTTTAATTTTCACACATTTTCCATAGTTGAAAAATCCTCTTGTGGCAAACACACTGAAATAATTTTCTATGTTTTGCACTTCTCTTACATAAGATCTAAGTATCATATTTTATACAGTCAATTTGGCTAATTTACTGCACATTATCTCAGTCAATAGAACATTAAAAGTAATGTTTTTGTTGGGATACAAAATTGTCAAAAAAACTATTGAGAATTTTATACTTTTATATCTACAGAAATTACCATTCCACAATCTGTTTATAAGAAAGGGAAAGCATTTAATTCCCTAGAGTGCTGTCAAAGGTTTTTCTGAACTCCAATCACAGTTCAACCATATTTTGAAGTTTAAATTCATTATAGTCAGACCACAGAAATCCTCTTGTCTCTCTTCAGTATAATTGCATAATTTTAGTAGAAAATTTAATCCTCTTTATCATCATAGTTACCATTTAATTTAATAGAGATGAGAATTATCAGTTCTATTATTACTATTATTATTGTAGTTCTCAAAAGTCCCATTTCAGATCTAATATATATGTGAAGATGTTCATGTCCACAAATGTTTACAGTCTAAAGCAACCACCAGACATTTGATACAATTGGACAGATGTAGTAAGAAACCACTGCTTTTCTCATTACAAAATTTTAGTATGAGGCCCACTTTTGTATCCCTTCCATCCTTCACCTTAAGTGAGCTGTTTCAAAATAGAAAAGCATTGAAAATTATCTATTCAGGAACACCAGCAGGCCTTTACAAAGAGGAGAAGTCAAATATTTTATATCATGTTTGGCATGCAAAATGGTTGAAATTCAGCAGTTTACAGTGAGCTTCAGGATGAAACCCCCATAAAAAGTATTAAGGATGTTCATACAGGTATGGATAAAAAAAAATATTTCACAAAAACATCCCTCAAAATCTGAGAGAAGTTTCAACTACTTTTTTAATGTAAAATTATTAAATTTTATATATATTCTTGGACTTCTGGAAAGGAAAATTTATATAATGGCATAGAAATATTATTACCATTGCTGGGTAGAACTTGTGGACAAATATAAGTAAGTTTTGAATAATCCTGTACTATTTTGGAGTAAAAATCATCTGCTAATCTTTTTCCATCCACTCAATGTGCTTTAAAGTGGATTTTTGCATAAGATTCAGGAACTTACAATTTGTAAGAGTTTATGAGAAATACCCTCTGTAGCTATTGTACTTTAATATAAATCTGTGATAAATTTTGTTGTGAGTATCAAAACCCAGAAACTCTTTCTGTGTGATGGGGTAAGGGGAAAAAAGAGTACAACACTGAGCTGGAAAGTAGCTTGGTAGAAAAAGACCTGCAGGTCTTGGTGGACATCTGGTTGAACATGAGCCAAAAATGTGCTCTTGCTCCTAAAAAGGTAAATGATATCCTGGACTGCATTAGGCAAAGTGCCAGCTGGTAGAGGGGTGTGATCCTTCCCTTCTATTCAGCACTGGTGACCAAGCACTGGCACAGGCTGCCCAGGGAGGTTGTGGAGTCTCCATTATTAGACTTTCCTCTATGTTAAAAAGCCATCTGGCCATGGACCTGGGCAAGGTGCTTTAGGTGGCCCTGGTTGGACCAGATGGTCTTCAGAGGTCCCATTCCAACCTCAACCACTCTGTGATTCTTTGGTGGTTTTGGTAAGGAGTAAGACTTTTTTCCCCTAATAGTTAGCATAGAGATCTTCTTTTATACTGTTTCTATAGAATTACATTTGTTAAAAAAAGCAGAAAAAGTGCTTTCGAACTTCTGAACATCCATCTACTTGCTAAAATGAAAAAGCTCCTTCCTATTGCATAATTGTATGTTACTGATGTGGGTTTGAATTTGGGGGACCTCCATTTTTTCGTTATAGTATATTTCACCTGTGATTTATGATCTGCATCGATTGCCAGTTGATTTTCAAGGTGATGATAAAAAGCTGCAGCTTGACCAACCCAAGCAAAACTGTTACACCCTTTCATGATAAAGGAATGAAAGAAATGATACTTAATTTCCTCTGCTCTGAGAAAATTCCCATCTTAAGACTCTTAAAAATACACTGCCAAATATTTTGCTGTGTGTGAGGCAGGGTAGCTGAATTAAAAGGGACCACAGAAGGCAAAGGATGAGCTTCATTTCCTTAACCTGTGAGTTCCTTCACTGCTGTGTATATTTAATAGAAGTACAATTATAATATTGGATTTGGCCCATCCTACAGAAATTTAAAAATAAATATGAATAGCCTTATTCTTTGAAAGAATGTCTTCAAAAGCTGCGGGAGATTTTTAAAAAATATTTAGTTCTCTGACATATCTATGGCCGTGTACCATGCTTTGATTATAAGCAGCAAGAATTCATATTTATGATTTTCAGATAAACATCAGCTGAAACAAATCAGAAATGAGGATGCTTCCACAAAGAAAGGGCATTCTGTCCCTCAGTGTCTCTCTAGCTAGGTCATGCAAGTAACTTAGGTTTACCAAAGCCCTCTTTCTATCTCCTGCGTGTTTCATTTTAAGATTGAGAATTTTGTACTTGGTAACTGCAGAAAGTCAAAGATAAGTACACACAGCAGTAGAACACTGTGCAAATATCGAACTGTGCAATCACTGTAGATTTTAAAATAGATTTTCTGTGTCACTCAGATGCTTAGCTACATGAAAGTAGTTGAAACAGCAAAGAAAAACAGTTGACACTGACAATTCACTCATTTAGCTTGAGCTACTATACATAAAGAAGTACTTCTCCAATAAAAGCAAACACAAGCATCTGAACATCTTGTAAAGAGACTGTAGAAGTACCAAATAACCTTGGGTTCTTTTTTACCTTTGTAAGACATTAGTAAGCAATTCAAATATGTACTAAGACATTGGCCTGACACCCTTCTACTCTAAAAATTGACCCATTAGTTTAACAGTACAATGCATACAACGATATGGTGAAGTTTGTAGATATATGGCATAAGCTTGGTACAATTTATTTGAAAGAGTCCTGATTAGTATGCAGCTGATTCAGTTTCAAAATGCTGTACCTGTTTCCTGTACTGCGAAACCACACTTCTTCAAATCTGCCTTCCAGAACCAGCATTACTAAAACACGCATAATCTTTCACTTTGTACTCCTCCATATGGAAATTTTCCATACAATGTACAGCACCACACATTTTATATGGATGATAAAACTACTGAGAACATTTTGGAAATTCAGTAAAAGCATAAAACATTCACTTGTTTGAGTACACAACAAAATAACTCAAATTTTTATTGCCTCTGTGGAGCATACATTCCTTACAAACCAAAGATAAATTTTCCTACAGAGAAATGAAGAAAACCTCAAGCTTGATCAAGATTTTCTAAATAAAAAGATGAGATATATTGAATACAAAACATGAAAAACATGAAATCCCATTTTACACGTAGTGTCACAAGTTATTAATCCCTGATCACATTTCAGAATGTTTTGGGGTTTTTTGGGGTGGGGGGTTTTTGACCCCTCAAAATCCTGTTATATGAATATAATATATAAATAACATTAAATCTCTATTTGGAATCAGAATTTTATTCTGAAATGTGAATTTTAAAAAATTTCATAACTGAAACAAATCAGAAAGCTCTTTGGTTCATCTCTTAGAAGTGAGTAGGTATGCAAGCACATGCCTGTGATCACAGAAGGCCAAGAGCAAAGTTTTGGTGTGCTGTCTTTCAAAAATATATGGTCCCTCCCCAACTCAGACAAGCACTTTTTCTGCTCAATACCTTTAACTGCTCCGCATTGATCTCCAGGACATTTTTCAAAATGGTAGAATGCCATGACCCCCTTTACACTGGAACCTGGAGCCTGGGAAGTGCTGGGTCATATGCAGTAGGAGAGCATTGCTCCTGCATTATACAGATATTTTTCTGTCTTTTGCAAAACTTTCTGTCCTCTGCAAATAAAAGAGTAGCGAAAAGGAGATGGAAGAGGAGTTGACCCTTCTCTCTTCTATGGAAGTACAGAAATGACAGGATGAAGAAGAAAGGAAAACAAAAGGATAAATCCTGCAAGGAAACAACAAAAGGATCAATCCTGCAAGGCAAAGAGCTTTTGCTGCAGATGTTGAGTGCTCTTGTTAATCTCAGCTGCAAGTCAAAGTGCTCAAGAGCAGGGACAGAAATGGGCCTTTAGAGAACTCTAAACAATATAATAGGAAAGATTTGCTAGAAAGAATCATCTTCGTAAGTAGGAAAATAACACACACTGGATGGAAAAGGACATGATATTTTGAGAACAAAAGTACCATTACAAGTGATACCAATAAATAACATTAAGTTGATAGGAAGGGAATGCAACATAATCAGTGCTTTCAGCAGTATTTTTTCGTGGATACAATAGAAGAGGTGTGTCCCATTGGAAGATCCCTAATTATTAGTAAACTTGAGCTGACTCTGTGTACAACATCCAGAATCCAGGGACATTAATGAATTTAGATTAAAACTTAAAATGCTTCTTCTTTTTTGCAGGAGGTAGAAAATGATAAAGGATATGTTTCTCCTGTCATATCATCTCTTACCATATCATCTCTTACCATGTTTGACTCTGTGGAATTTAATAGGCCAGTTCCTTGCTTGCAGTGCTGGCACAGGATAAAAGAACTGATATTCAGTAATTCTACAGGGCAGAGAATGCAGACTTATTTTGCACATAACCATGAGTTGCCATACAATGTATTTTCTGTGACATTTTTGCGATGCATCTATAAGCTTTAGAAGACAGAGATTTGTTGAAGATTTGAGATGTGGAGAAAATCCTTGCAGTACGGATTTTAAAAGGGAGAAGTGCTGCAAGATAAAATCCAGTTGTGGGCCTCAATATCTTGAACACTTGTATACAGTGAAAGCAGCAAGGCAAATATCACAGCATTTGACATAAGTTTTTCTATGTCTTTCATCATTTTCACTTAAGGCAGCCTCAGTCCCATGAATAGAATAACATTTGGATAAAGAGCTTGTTGAAGGCTGCAATGACTCTTTTTCCGGAATGGAAGGAAAAAATGCTCTCATGAATAGATATTTTTCTAAGAAGGGCTCAGGTTACTTCCCCTTTCTGTTGAGCCACAAATGAGCCTTTCTGAGAGTGTCACAAAATAAGTCACCTTGATCCATGCAGACAGATTTCACCATCCCCGTAATTAACATTCTTTAACTATAAGCAACACAGAGAAAGATGTGGGTCCTTATTAGTAATTCAAAAGCATTTGAACAAAAAAATATCCTCTCAGTTTTCACAGAGAGGTGTGAACAAGTGATGATGCTAATTTCCTTGGTTTATTTTGTATCTGTTCTGCAAAAAGGTTCAAATTTGCTATTTGCATTTGAAAAAGAAAATACAAATTCTTAATTTACAGAACATTTCAGTCTGATTCTCTTACCAATGTTAACCTGAAACAATTTTTAAGCAAACATCCCACAGGACACAAATAAACCCATGATTTCAGCCGTCTGTTTGTGTCTTCTTACAAGCAGTAGTCTGGAAAAAATCCACTAGTAATTGCTGAATATTTTGAGTATCTTGCATTTCTAATTCTGACCATCATGTGAAAGCACATGAACAAGATATTCTAGAATTACAGATACATTCTCTAAATGAAATGGAGGCAAAACCTAGAAACACATATCTAATGATATTGACTTCATTTGAGACTATTTATTGCATTAATAATCCTAGCCACTTAGCCCTGCCATTTCAAGACAGATCCATCTTGGCTACTTTTTCTACTTACTACTTACCCACTCACTATATCTACCCGTGCACCACTATCAAGCCAGGTAGGTTATTGAAGAGTCGGTGGACAGAAATGGATAACCATACCTTAGACTAGATATTTAGTTAGTGCTTTAAAATTAGTTCTTTAACTTCTTCCATTCAAGGGTGTTTATTCTCTAGGTGATGCAAATATACTTCACATGTCATTCTTTTCAAGAAAGAATTCTATTTCACTGAAATATTGTGCTTTTATAATGTTATGCTTCTTTTTCTGGGAACTGTGGTATGATCACAGCTAAGCAAAGGGCTACTCAGTTATGTTATATGTCTGCATTGCAAGAGAATGTGTTATTCAAAATCTGCTGCCAAAAACGTTCTTCTGATATGTTCTTTCCATTTGATATCTATGCTAAATTTAAGAAGGTAGTGACAAGTACCATGTAACCAGAGCTTGGCATGTTAAGCATATTAAATGGTAAGCTGTTTTCTTAGGGCCCTGCCATGTGATTCAAACATATAGGAATAATGAAAAACAATACATTTGGGGGAGGAAGAAGAGTTAGAGTATCATGGAATTTATAGAGGGTTTTTTAAATATAGACATTTATAATTTTAGGAACTTTTACATTCTTTACTCTACCTTTCTTTGCGTGGATTTAATTTTTTTTTTTACCAAAGGGATTTTGGTATATATGTATTACCAAATATATGCCTGATAACTGAATTATTTTAGTTTTCTCATTGATTAAATGCACTAAAAATAAACGTGATTTTAAAGTCAGTATCCCCTATTTAGATTTATTTCAGGATTTTACTGAGATGCATCATTAGTTTCAAAAGCTACTCTGAATCCACGAATCCCTTAGTCATTCCAAAGGGTTATTCTTTGATCTTTTTGTATTTAGTGAAGAAAATATTTTTTGTGTGTGTTTTATGATTCATCTAATATATTTAAATGTCAGCTTCATTAAAAGATGTATTATCCCCAAACTCCATGGACAATATTAACTAGGTTGTCTCATTCAGATAAAGATTTCTGTGGTATAGATGCCTTCAGTTTTTGTTATGACAAAGTCAGAAGTGTCACTAGCATATTAAACATAGATACAGTCTAAGATCTTATTTTTGCAATGGTATTGAACTGTAAGATTCTGAAAATACTGACCTGCAATATCACAAAATATTTTCAGCTTTTGAACATTGTGTATATGTAAACCACCAGTCTTTTTGCTTTCCATTTCACAATATTTTTAAGACCAATTCTTTTCACTTTGATTTGAAAACAAAGTTTCATTCATCTTCTCATACTCAGCAAAATATCCTTCACATTTTTCCCAATACACAGCAGCTAAAATAAAATGTAGCTGCTGAGTACCCCAGGTGCTGTCCCTGCCCTTGATCTCACCATATCAGGTTCATTGTACCTTTCCATTTCATCTTATTAGAGGCAAAAAGCTGAAATTTTTTAATGTCTCCCCTTTCTGTCTTTACATCACTTTTTCTTTGCTTTTTGTTTTCCGTCTGATTCCAGTTCTGGTATCTTCTTGTGTATCCATAAGGCTCCTCACAATTGAATGCTCTTTTATTTCATAAGACTCAAGGAAAGCTAGTGAAATCACTCACATCAGCACTGAAACTCACTGAAAAAGTAGAAAATGTTTTTCTGTAAGATCTAAAAGATTTTGTCTGCTCTTTTTCTCTTAGTTTTGCAAAACCTACTCATATCTCAAACCTTCCCATAATGGTTCCTTGATTCAAATTTAATTTTGCAAACTGCTTTTCATTTATTTTATTTAAAATTAAAGTTTTATTTAAAATTTTAAAAATTAAATATTTTTAGTTTGTTAGAAGGGGAAGGGGCTATGGATAAGTGTAGCAAGCTTTTCCTGCTATGGGTAAAAACAGGATGATGGATATTATAGCATGTTTTAACATTAAAATAAAAAGAAACTTACTCAAGCAACCAGAAATTATAACTAAGAAAGTATTTGCCTACTGGTCTCTCCTGTTACTTGGATCTCATTGCATACTTTATGGTTTTACCCCTTTTCTATCATCATCTCCCCTTTCTGCAGATCTCTCTTTCTTGATTTTATGCCCTTCAGACCATACACGAGTTAAAGCTGACTTTAATGACCTGTGCTAAATTTTTACTTTGAAGAAACCTTGCATATTTTAAACATTATCACATCAGAGGTTTATGATAACTGCTAACAATTATAAGAAAGAAATACATGAATGAATATGAGTTTCTCATCAGAAATGTTTTATAATACAAACAGTAAATAGAAAAAAAAACTAATAGAGCTTGAAAATAGCAGCTTCAAGAAGCAGATGGCTTTAACCATTGAAACAGACTTGCTATATTATGAAAATGCAATAATAACAGAAGCTACAAACTATTTGTTTAAAATACTCTAACACTAACACATTAACACTGTTATTAATTTATTCATCAAAGCAGCAATACAAATGGCAATAATATAAATTACCTTCCATCAAACCAGTCAATGTACTATACGAAGTCTGTAATCACTTGTGTAAGCCTCTATTGCCTCAAGATTTCATATCATAGAAGACAGGTACAGGGCTTTTTTTCAGCCTTTATGGTTAGATTCTTTAATATCCAGCACTGTCTCATGTATTTTACGTGAGGAACAGATGGAACAGCAGAGTACAATTTGTCAAGAGCAATATTATCAGAATAATTAACTAATTTTTTTTTTTAATTTTTTTTTTAAATTTCAGAATGTCTGTAGAATTATGATGACATCTGGAATACATCATGCTTTTTGTACGTCATGACTGATACACCTTTGTCAAATCTAATGAAGGTCAAATAAGTTCTTTACATGATTAATTAAGGCTTGAAACTATCTCTATTTATTGCAAAAATTGAGGAACTGGAATATTTCAGATTAGTTTGTCTGATTTTCATCTATTATTGCACAACTTGGAAAGTGCTAAATTACTTGTAATCATATTAAAATCATATTTCTAATTACTTGCAATCATAAAAACTCTACATATTTTATCCTTTCATATTACAGAGACATGTGTTTGTCATTTAGAGCTTAATTTGTTGCTGCTTTATTCCTCTTTCACAGTATTAAAACTCTACTGAATTGAAATTAAAATAACATACTTTTCTTCAACATTGTTCTCAAATACATGCTTCTTCTTCTACTTTCTCCCTCTGACACTGTTGAGTTCTGGCTCAGGATTTTGTGTATATATATGTGTGTGTATATATATATATACATATAGACACCTAAGAAAACAGATTCACAGGCGTGATTCACTCTACAATGTTATGAGATTCTTTGTCATGGAAACCAAATGGACTACTATTTTCAGCACAATTGTAATTTAAGCGTTAGCAACCTGAAAAAGTAGTCACATGCTCTGTAGTTCAATACTTCTCCATAAAGTGGATCCTCTTTATACAGAAACAGAAAGATGGTCTGACTGGAAATATTCAAAATTACCGTAGAATCAGATTATATTGCTGCCAAGGTACTAGATATGCTCACTACTTGGAGCATTAGTTTTGCCACTTTAGCAATCCAGACATGAGAACATTTAAACAATTTTAATCTCCCAACAAAGATCTAACAACAAAGGATTGAACTGAACTGAAACCAACAAATTACATATGTATGTCAAGTAATCAGTCAGGAGGATTAAAAATTAACTAACTGAGACTCTTGCTTTATGACACTTCAAAAGAGACTCAGATGTCAAGAAGCTTCCCTTTATTTTATGGATATTTTTACCTGAAGCATCTGCATTCTGAGTGGACATAAATATTTCAAGACACATATGGGAATTAAATGGTAGAAGACCCTACTGAGCTGCATGGGAGAGTCAAACACACACACATAAGAAAGTTTCCTGAGGTCCTGCAGGAGTTCTGCCTTCCATTGACTTGGAGGTTATATCAATGTCAAGGAAGATTTGTAATAGTTAAGTTTTAAGATAAAGCAGATGACAAAAATTAACCATAGTGGTAAGAGAGATTTAGAAATAAAACTAACAAAGAAAGCTTTGACAAGTAGAGAAGAAAGAGAATGGGAATAACTCATCACATACCAGTGTGAGAAAAAGAGTTACACAGTTGAAAAACTGTGAAAAAGAACATAATTGTGTGCCATCTCATATAGAAATGTAGACTCATAGAATTCATTCTTCTGCCTGCAGATGGATGATGAGCCAACTGAGAGCTTATGGATACAGATTAAAGAGAGCAGCATTGTAGTGGTATCAGGCTGGGTGACCAGGAAGAAGAAATGGACAAGGCCCTCTACAGACACATAAGAGCACCTTCATGTTCTCTGTCCTGGTCCTCATAGAGGACTTCAACTCCTCCAGTGTCTGCTGGAAAGACAGACAACACAGCAGGACATAAGCAATCCAGGAGGTTTGTCTCTCCTATTTGACTGTACAAATGCTACAGGAGATTGTGCCAATAGTCTTGCCAAAGTCAAGGTAAATCTCATCTACTGCTACCCCTCATCTGCACAGCTAGTCACCTCATGATAGAAGGCAACAAGATTGGTCAGGTATGAGTCACTCTTGGTCATGCTGGCTTTTCCAATTGTTATGGTCTGTTAGTAGCTTGGCCACAGCTTCTGGGAAGATTTGGTTATCATTCCTAGAGACTGAAGACATGCTGGTCCATATCAGATATCTTTTTTATTATCTTTAGAGTGAGCTTGACGTCTGCCTTTTTTTTTTAATCCATCAGGAACCTTTCCAATCATCTTAAACTTTTGAAAATGATGAAAAGTTAGGCTTACAATGGTGTCAAGAAAACCCCTGAGTACCCTTGGATTCATCTTATCTGGTCACATGCACTTGTGTATGCTCATCTTCCTTAAGTGATTCTTAACCTGATCTTCCTCTAAAGTGGGTAATGCTTCACTCCTACAGACTGTCACCAATCACAGAAAACTGGGAATGTGAGGGTATACCTTAGCAGTCAAAATGTCACTTCTTTCAGAGGTTGTAAGGGGAAAAAAAGTGAAAACAACTAACTAATGCACAGATTGTGTTTATTCTGTGTGATTATACTGTCATGTGAGAGTCATCACCGTAGTTAAAGGTGTAAAGAATCTACATTCAAAAATTAATTTTTACTCTAAAAAAAATGAAAATAAATGCAACCAGCAAAATTGGTGTACTCACTGCACATCATCTGAATATTGGCATGCAACTCTATTTGCATTATGCAAAACAAAGGCAATCACAGAGGTAACAGGTCTCTTATCCTTCAGACTGTGTTCTACTTGGCATAAATCACAGCGTATTTTTAATGTTTAGAGACAAAGATCTCTCAAGCAATGTTCATTTGTTATAATATAAAAGAGAAAAATCAAAATGATTACTTTTATTTTAGCCTTTATTCTGCTATGATGCCCACTAAGTGCCAATTAAAAACCATTCTGAGTAGAGAGTGTGAAAAGACATTCAGTTCTTCAATATATTAATTTGGATCAATCAGTAACAGTCAAGACTATTACTTGAATGAAAATCCCTGCTTTGACAGCTTATTGCCAAATAGAGCAAATATGTGAAAAGGCTGAGAATAAGATTGAAAAATTAACCCCTCTACAGGTACTGGAGCTTGGATCCACCTTTTTTTTTCTTCCACTGTCATCTCCTCAGTTATTCTTGCTTTTTGCTTTTCTGAAGAAGCTTCCCTAGCACTCTCAAGGTTGAAACACTTTAGGACTTACCATATACAAGCAGTATTTTTTCCAGGAATTAATCAGTCAAAGAGAGTAGGTCTCGTGACTACTTCCAGTCTTTTTAATATTAAGCCATATAGGGCTCAAAAAGAAAAAAAAGAAAAATATCCTGCAGAAAATGCTGCTTTTTTGGTAATCAGATAAATTTGCAGAAATGTATCATACTGATGAAAAAATTAGTGTCAAAGGGAAGTCTTGAGATTTTCTCATTCATATCGCTAGTGTTAAAATATTTAACTTCACTAATGTCAAAATATTTTCTTTCACATTTATTATTTCATATTCATAAGCATGTCTTCAAATTCATCAAAATTTTTTACTCGAACAGATCCTTTTTATTGCAAATCTCAATTTGTTGCAATTCCAAAAAATATTTCAGTTTAAGCTTTACATTCTAATTTGTACCAAAAAGAGATACAAAACCAGAAGCTTGAGTTTTTTACTTCCTTTATATACCATCAATTCATGCAGAGAAAAATATTTGGAAAAATATAAATTTAAATTTTTTTATCAGCTTTCACCTGGAAGAGACATAGCCTTGCCTTCATTCTCATGTCACCTTTCCCTGTACTCAAATTCCACCACTGAGTGAATTTGTAGATGTAACAGAAAGTCTTGTTATTCAGCAGTCCCAACTTTTAGGATTTGTCTAGCTGCCTAAGATAGCAGTGTACCTATGCCTCTGGGGTTTCTAAACAATTGTCTCTTTCACAGCAAACTACACTTAGACACAATTTGCTAGAGAGGGACTAACACCATTCCTTTGACTATAACAGGCAAGGGTTTTGATGTCATTCCAGGAAACCTTGCCACTGACAGATTGCTCATAGTTCTGGGAATAGAGTTCAGCTTCAGTACAGTGGATTTTCCAATACCTTAATGAAATTCCTGGAAGTGCCTTTTTAACATAGAAACACTTAATGGGACAAGACAAAACCAAGAAAATTCGAGTAACATAACTGAAAGATACATGATTTTTCCAAGGGCCTCAAAGTTCAAGGACATAATACTGAGAATGCCAATAGCCTGTCTCTACATCACTAGCTTGTCTTCTGAATGGAAAAATGTATCTGAAAACTACAGCATTACAAACTCAACTATCAGTCACAAAAATATTCAAGGAAATAACTTAGGTTTTCTACTATTAGCATTGCCTAAGCATTTGCACACTGCAAAGATTTATGTGATGCATCCTCACTACATATCAGTTAATTTAACTTATAAATTAACAAATTTCTGCTTCATTATTTTGCTTTTGGGGACCTACAGCACAATGAAGCACTATGCACTGGTGTCCCATTAAAGCATTTATGATTAGTGGTATTCACTCTTCACAGCACATGTATCTCTTACATATTAGAGACTACTGAAATCCATATCACCATGAGAGCTGCAGAAAAGTGAGAGATTTGTCACAGGGCTCTGTGGATACTGACCGGTAACAGTTTGTGGTGACAACTCAATTAGAAGCACCTTAAGGATGGGTACAAGTTTATCTCTTGCTTGGAAGATACAGAGAAATACCTATGTTACAGTCCCACCAAGGTTTAAGGGTCATAGATGCTCAGCATCTCCAAATATAAGTAATTACAGGCATAGTCTGGAAAATGCCACCAGGCACTGAGACAATTTTATTCACTCACTGATAACTAAATTAGATTTTGGTGTTGAGCATGGACATTCTCATCTAAGCCTTATCAAGATTAGGTCAAGGGTTATCTTTTATGCATACTGCAAAGAAAAGATTTGAACCAGTGTCTCTGAGATCTGAAGAAAGTGACTTCACACTGCTAGATCAGACATCCTAACAATGTTTACATACTGAATAGTTTTACCATGGCAAAATGCCGGCTGTCACCTGAAACATATTTTCACTGAAGAATTCTGAAAAAATCAGGCATCTATATAGCCAGTGACATGCTCACAGATGGAGAGAAAGAGTGCTGTGTGCAATTTACTGCTGTCATAAGGTATGGTGCAAAGAGAACTATTAAGGGAACCATCACAAAGAAGTCTGAAGAAGAGAACATAAACATCTTGCAGATTGCCCTCAAAAAGCCTTAAGTGGGTCCCAACCACAAGGTTAAACTCAGAAGAGGAGTCAATTGTGGTAGGAACTTTTTGTCTCAGAAAACATACATCTCCTTGGAAGATATTACAGATATTTTTATCTTCCTGTTCAGGGAGTGGGTAAGATAAGACAGGCAGACTTACACAAAAGGCAAACATGAAGAGCTGTGACAGATAGCCCAGTCCTTATAGTTTGTGTTCTTTTAATTCATGATACAAAAAAGATATTTTACTTTTATTCTGTCCATCTAAAAATATGGTGAACATTATTTGACACTTACATAGCATAAGAATTTCAAAATCTTTGTATTTTGTTATTTTTATAGCATAAGTTCTTTTATGTATATGTCTAAAGTTCAATTTGTGCTACTCTTTAGAGGCACCCACAGAAATGACCCATTTGGTGGGGTAGGAGGCCAGGAATATTAGCTGAGACAAAGGCTAATAGTTTTGCCAAATGAAGAGCCCTGAGACATTCAGTCACAGAGATGGGAAGTGAAAGCCAGATTCTGATACCAAGACACGATCAATAGTCCATAGTCAATGGAAATTGTTGAATGGTATATTTCTTCTAGAAAGGCCATTTGTGAAACATCACAATGGCTCCTTTTATCAGCTGTTTAGAAAGAAACAGACATTTACCTTCTACAAAGTGCCCCAAACACTGCCTACTTATTCTTACTGCATTAGCTCACATTTAGAACTTCCTCTTTCAGTCATAGTAATTGCAGAAGGTTCTTTTGTTTGTTTTCCAGTCCTGTTAATAAGCCAAGGCAAAAAATCTATTGGGAAATTTTAAGGACAAATGAAATGGGTGAAGACCTTCTCCAGCAGTACTTCATATTAGTTTTCACACTGTCTCCCCAGCTCTAGCTCTAAGTAGAGCTTTGTTGAATTCTGTTTATATATATAATTTTATTGAGCCTGGAATTCAGCAAAAATCTGATGAAACCTGTTTGCTTATAAGAAGCAAAGTCAATGCTTTTATACCTAATCTGGTATTTTATATAGTCAGAGGAATCTTTAAAATATGTATTAAAGTTGTTTTTTTCTGTTTAGGCTGAAAGAAGTAAAAGAATGTTCATGAATAGATAATTAAATGTAGGGACTATAGTAATTTTAATTATATTTATTTTGCTAATCAGAGACATTGGGGGTTGCATCCATTTATTGAGAGCTTGACAGGTTTTATTTAAGAGCATTTTATAATTAAGATCATATATTAAGTCCTTGCTTGCAATAATAAATATTCCTAGGTAATTTAGCATGGAAAGAAAGGTCTGTTACACAGCTGAAAGTAGACAGAGCATATTCTGGAGGACTGATTTTGTAAAGGACAAGCTCCATGCAATAAAATCTAAGGTTTAAAGGCAAAATCTTTAGCCTGGAGAAAAGGAGGCTCGAGGGGGGACCTTATCACTCACTACAACTGCCTGAAAGGAGGTTGTAGCCAGGTGGGGGTCGGCCTCTTCTCGCAGGCAACAAATTACAGGACAAGAGGACATAGTCTTAAAGCTGTGCCAGGGGAGGTGTAGGTTGGACATCAGGAAGAATTTCTTCACAGAAAGGGTGATTAGACTTTGGAATGGACTGCCCAGGGAGGCAGTAGAGTTATTGTCCCTGGAAGAGTTTAAGAAAAGACTGCACATGGCACTCAGTGCCATGGTCTGGTTGACAAGATGGTGTTAGGTCATAGATTGGACTCAATGATCTCAGAGGTTCTAAACTAATTGATTCTGCAATTCTTTGAGGAAAAAATCTTAGTTTAGCATTTTGGATTGGAGAAACAGAGGACAAGAAAAATCTTCCCTCTATTATTTTGATCCAAATTAATATTAATTTTCTTCATTTTGCAATCTGTTTATAAAAGTCTAGCAGCTTCTAGAATATAAAGGAAAGTTAATAATTTCTTCAGGAAAAAAAAAGGTATATTTTTTTCTGATGTCCTGCCTTGCCACTCACTCAGAAATTTGACAACAGCCGACAAAGTCAGTGATGCAGAAATGCCCAATTCAGATTTTTGGAGGATAGAAATATTCATGCAGATAATCCAAACTTGTTTTAATTTTGGAGTAATAGTCTATTATTGCCCACAGCCACATTGCATATCTTTATAGAAATAAAGTGTTTAATTTTTTAAATTACAGTAATACCATTACAGAATGAAATTTCACACCTCAAATATTTCCTCTTTCTTCTTCCTGGCTCCTTCCTTAGATATTGCCAGCACACGGGATGATGTTAATGGCCGTAGAAAAATGAAGCAATCCTAGTAGGATTGAACCCCACTTTACTGAATCATAGTCACACTTAACAAACCAGTTGGCACAGAGATTACAGCAGTGGAATCTATCCTAAGGTGTGAGGGGACACCCAGCTCTTTCTGAGAACTATATAACTGCTTTAAATTATAGCTTTGATGATAAAAGTCTGGAATGTAACTCACTAGATTGTTCTCCCAGTACCCTTATCAAACAACTAAGATAGCTCACATTCCTGATTCTTAAGCTGAAAAACTGGACTGCAAAGAGGGTGTTCCACTGTCTTTGTCTTTGGGGTATTTTTAAATACTAAAACCCCTTTGTATTTTGGAAATGGAAGTTTTATCTATTACAACTTTGTATTTATCAAAGTGCTATTGTGTGAATTTTTTAAGGCAGGTAGGTAATACATATTGCCACTTGTCTGGTACTTGCATCTCTGTGCCATGAAAGTAGATATGCTTAAGTCATCAACAGTTTGAAAATAGCTAGGCACAGATGTTGACATACAATATGAATGTTAAAATACCAACAATAGTATTTCAAGGAGCAGCAGTAGCCAAGTGTCATCCTAACATTTTTAGTTGCTGTCCTTGAATGATATTTTTGTACTTTGTTCACACCAGAGACCTTTCCAGCTGATTGCTTTCACCCTACCCCAAACACAGCACTCCATAAGATGTACCACTGGAAAATGAAATGGCGATATAAACCCTAATATGCTCACTCCTAGATAGAGTAGTGCTCTGGGTATACAAACATGTCTTTCTAGCACAGATTTGAGGCTAATTAAATATCAGCTGTGTTGTAAAACATTTGAGATCATTCTGCCTTTAAGTGTTATCAAGACTTTTTAAAGCTCTCAAAGTGACACTAAACAGAGGAACGATCAGTTTAAGACTGATCTCTTTTTTTAACTGAGGTCTCCAGGTTATTCAAATTTTAGAAAGAAGGTACACCTTTTTGGAACACAATTTACAGCTGTCCAGCTTTAATTGGCAAATTCTACTAAGATGAAAGTAGCAGAGTGGTGAACAAGCACCAGAATAGAAGTAGTAGCTGCTGGAGCCTTGATAAATGTTGAAAACAGCTAATTATTAGGAGTTCTTAAAAAACTTGTAGATCTTCATACATGCTGTGAAAGGAAGCATTTTGCTAAGACTCCAACGAATCTTTTGCAGAGCATGTGGAATGAAACTTATAACTTGATAGTAATGCACACACATAAATTCTTTAGCATGATTATTTTCATGGAAGATTAATAATTACAGATAAATGTATAGCTTTAATATTGCCCTTCGCTTGAGATTTGTTTAATAAAAACACAGATCATTGTGAGGATAAAAAACCAAATATTTAACACTAACTTTAAGGGGTATTTTTCCACGGTGATATTACTAATGGGAATAATGCCTGAGAGAGTTTTCACACATCATATGGCCTATCAGGAGTCTGAAAATGCTTCAGACTGTTAAATTTTTTTTAATATATGCCTATATCTTAAGAAACAAAACAAAACAAAAAAACAGAACAGAAAGGTAAATTTAATTGTTGAGAAATATTATAATTCTTTTCTGGCTCTTTTTAGAATTTTTTTAGTAGAAGGACTTTTAAAAACATATCTTATATAACAGTGTTTGGACATATCAAAACATTGATTTTAAAATGGAATTCAGATTACTGTGAAGGCATTATATAACAATTTCAGTCTCTGCTTTTACATTTTCACATTCTTTAATGCTCTGCCCACTTATCTCTTTTTATTTATTTAGCAGATGAAGGCCCTGGATGTCATTGTCCATCAAAAGTCACAGTGTTTCTGAGAGCAGAAAGGCAGTCTTCTAAAACAACTCTAAGTCATATGTTTTAATCTTGTAGAACAATTAATATTTTACCGGATATTACTATGATAGAAGCAATACAATTCAATAGAATTTTCTTAATTACTTTGCAATTTTTTGCATTTTGAATTATACTAAGCTTCTGAAACAGTAGAAGAACAGTAGTCTTCTGTATAAGACTAACATTCTATTTACATATCATTATAATCAGTGCTGTTTCCTTCTTTAACATCCAACTTCTTATTAGGCTGAAACATTGTTCAGATTTCATGCTTCTTACCATAACTTTGCTTTATGAGGTTTATCAGGGCTCAAAATAATAAAGTAAATCAACCTCCAATACTGAACTGTGATATTGTAAAAATTTAATAACTTTCCTTTGTATTTTTGTTTAAACAAAAAGGAGACAAAAAAATCCATGTTACCCCAAAATTCTGAAAAAGTACAAAATTGGCATATGTTCATTTCACTACTTCCACACTTTAAGGAAGCTCCATAAGTGAAAAACTGTCAAGTACTTTATTAATTTTTTGTAGTATTTATGTGTGAAGCACACCATGATATTAATTTGAGGGAAATTACCTGTTTCATATATTTATGTTTCATAGGTACATGATGACACATCACAATGTGGTGTGCTTCATGTGCCATAGGCAGGTTGAAGCCAATGAACATTTGAGTCACACATTGCAAAATTATACATTTTAATCTCTTTCCAATAAGAAGGCAATTCTATTTAACACCGCTATAAACTTCGTACCAGATTAATCCGGGATTTATCACATTATCGCATTTATCACATACAGCAAAACTGAAATCCAGCTCAGGTAAAGAGAACCACTTGCATGGATGAAGGTTTTTCTCAAGATGTAATGCTAGAGAAACTTTATATGCTCCATCATGGCTGGTGTTATTCCATGTCCAATGTTAAATGCATGCAATGTTCTAAGGCTGGAATTACTGTCCCTTCAGTACCCTTCTTTGGCTTGACTGATACACTAGGCACAAAAGAAAAGCTAAAGCTCTTCCATGGACAATTAACTATATCTCTCTGCTTTCCATGTTACAGTAGCTATGATACTTTGCAGTGTCCAAACATCCTCAGGAAGTTACCATTTTGCCTTTCAATGAACAATTGAGCTTATTATTTTTAACTCATTCTCATACTGAAATTGATTTCTGACCATTAGGTCATTAATTCTGAAGTCAGTCCAGACAGATACAAGTATTTTTGCAACTTCTTTACAGCTAAAGAAACTGAGCTTAAGGCTCAGCTTAAGGTGAACAGCATGAATTGCAGAGATACTGCTACTCAGATATTACATTAACTAAAACCAATGGAAAATTTAAGTGCAACTTCTGAAAGGCCATAAGTGAGTGGCCTAAGGCTACAGAAACAATCATTGTTTGAGTTGGGTTTAGAGCATCTTTGCTCACAGAAAGACAAAACCTCTATATATATTCTCTCGGGAAATCTTATATCACTGAACAATGGGTGTGTGCAATTCCTCATGTTTTATAAAAGACAAAACAGAAAACCACGAAAGGACAAGTCATATGTCTTAGTTTACCCATTGTCAAGGGAAATAGTAAAGTGATGATATTCAGCAAGTTTGTGCAGTGGCTATCTTCATAACACAAATCTGCATTCCTTCCTCATAGGGCTTGAAATGAGTTAAAAATTATATGAAATCTTTATTAAATGTTTCCTTGTTAATCTATCATTTTACTTTAAACATTCCCCTAATGCAGTCATATCCTATTAGTAACCAACTACCCTCATTAATTCAATGGAAAAAGAGTTTTATCATATTGACAATCTTTTTATTGAATTAGTGGAGATGATTAATGGTAGTGTAATTCAATGGAAGCAGATGCTTAAATGTTGGTTAGGCATCCTAGCCTTGCAGAGGAACTTACTGTTTAAAATCATATTTGTCATTGACAATAAAACAGCTCAAACATTGACGATTCTTGTAGTTGTCCATAGATGAGACACGGTACTTTTTACCTTTATATGCTGCAACATATTTTATTATACACACAGGAGAAAAGTGCAACAAAACATAAAGAAGTTCACCCATTAAAATGCTCTCTTTTGTCCCTGAGGATTTTCAATGATTTTTGGTGTCTGCTCAAGGATAGAGGCTATATCTTGGATAAGAGCAGTGGTGCAATGAAGCAGCTTCATTCAGCTACATAGCCATTTGTTCCATTTTCAAGGGAGGTGTGATAAAAAGCCTGTAGACACATATTTGTTTAGCAGTTATGTTTGGGGACATGGAGAATTTTTGCTTGTATTCGTCAGTAGCTAGGTCACAAGCATAGGTAATTTTGTGTATCAAGGAATAGGCTCTTCAGCTGAAAGCTAAAAGACTTTTTTCCCCTCAAACATGTTACAAATGTTTCAACAAATTCAGTAATAATTTTCCCCATGGTTATTATAAAGAATATAAAAATTTCATGAGTAGAAATTAATAACAGCTCATTTGAATCCTGACAATATACACTTATTTAAATCTTGCTCCCATTTCACACCCCCCAAAAAAGACTAGATACAAAATCAAAAATTAGCTTGATGCTAATGTTAGGCTTTAATATAAATTAATATGTTTAAAGCCACTTAGAAATGAGTAAATACAGTGTGTTAAAAATAAAACACAAAACCAAAATAAAATAGAAAAAGAAAAGCAAACAGCAAATGTAAGCAAAAAAAAACCACTGCCCTTTTAATTTGTATTTGTTACTCTCGATTTCTTTGCTATCATAAAAGGGACTGTTTATGCCCTATTTGATCCTCACCTTTCAGTGGCTTTAATAACATAACATTGATGAGTGTGGCATCAAATCTTACTTATTTTTGCAACAGGGTGACTAGAAAGCAGGGTTTCCCTCAACTGTACTGTTATGTTTTCAATGGAAAATTTTACATATATGCCCATATTTTACACCTTTATTTTGGCAACGCATTTCCCTCCCACATTTGTAGTATCTTCAGTGGTTAGAGCACTCAATATTTTCTTCCAAAACCAGCAGACATAAATTTGATTGCAAGAACAGTAAAACTGAGCACCATGTCTAGAAAACACCTGGCACTTGCCTTTTGCCATTCCCATTTACAGTTCTGGATCTGTTCACTGCTGTCTGCTTTCCAGCTCTTTGGCATGTCTAGGGAATTAGACTTGTCAGATTTGTCTGAATCAAGCCTCTACCACACTAGTTTCATCCCCTGGGTCTTGTAGGCTTCTCTGAAAAGGATCCATTCTCCTCTCACTTTGTAAGCTGAGCAACCCACATTTCTAGTGAGATATGTGACTGCAAATCCCGACTGACATTATCAAAAGCAGGTGACTCTAAAGTTTGTCTAGTGATGGGCAAGGCTCATCTAGTTAGAATAGGACAGTATTAAAGTACAAGGCACTTGGGGCTTCTCTAAAAATTACTGTGATCCTGAGGGTTTATTTTTTGCAGTATACAGTCACTTAGACCTGTACAAAGAGATTCCAAAATATGATCTTTCTTATCTGATAGATTTAGATATATAATACACACAATGTTGGAAGTGGGCCCTAAACTTCACTTCTTTCCCAGTTTTTCAAGCTCTGACTGCAGTGATACATGGCAATTAGCTAGTAACATTACTAAAAGGCCCAAATTTTTCCCCATATTCTGTGTGACTTTATTCATCTCGCTCAACTTCAGGTGCTGATGAGCTGAAAGTTGCTAATTGCAGTGGAGAGTGAGGGTAGAAGTGGCTGTTGGCAATGGATTCCCAGAACATGACACAGGGCCATTTCCTAATTCACTTGAGATTCCTTCCTTCCATTTCATAGAGGCAGTTATTCGCAGATTCATGGTAATAACCTGCATAAGTTTTGAAATCTAATTATGTATTTAAAAAACAGAGCAGCAGAAGATATTTCATCTGGAACTAAAATCATTGAATCATAGCTCCAGAGCAACCAGATAGCCTTTGTACAAGCAACGTAGAGTCCAGTCGGTAGAGTCACTGTAAATATTTTATCTCCTTTAAAAAAAAAAAAAAAAACCAAAAAAAACCAGAGTTTCATGCTGCGTAACATTTCATATTTCCTAATTTATACGGAGGGAAGCCAGATGAACCAAAAATATTTCCTCAGCTAAACTAGATTAATATGAAAGAAAAATTATTTAAAAATGAGTATGACTATACTTAAAAAGAAATTAGAAGTGTATTTTTTGGATATTTTAATGTACAAAGAATTTTCTAATCAAGCAAATACATAACTACATGCTTAAGACTTCACATAGTGAGCTGAAAAGGTCAGTATATTATATTAATGGTTTTGGTGACCTAGAAATATGTTTTCTTGATACTGACCTGTGATTTTCATAGTTCATCCCAAATCAGATTAGTCTTTTCTGTAACACCAGGTGGTATCAATTATGCAGTTACAAAACTTTTATAGAACCTTTACAGTGTGTTACTTACTCCGTCTTATAAAAAACCCCACATTTTGTGATGTGTAATTTCACTGCTTTAAGCAAGTTGATTAAAAATTCTGTGAACAGAAAAGACTCAAAAATTTCAGAATTCTATTAAATACTTCTTATATTTGTTTGTTTTTTAATGGCACTGAATCTTCTACAGAGATTTTTCACAGTCAGTTTTGACCTTTGAACTGTTATGCACATCTCGTATTGTGTAAACAAAAGGCCAGTCAAAGTGGAAGACAAACAGTCTTGCATTATTTGCTTCAAAAATCTGCACATCTCTTTTTGAACCTGCATAATGCAGCACAGATAACAAAGAGGCATAATGAAGCACAGTATTCTACTACTGCATGCCTTTGTTGGTAGATCTATCTTGGGACTTCATTAGTATGTGACTCTTTTGCAGTCAGTGAATGTACATCTCGGAGTGTTATAACTCTCTGAAAAAATAGGTAAGAGCTGAATATTGTTCTTTTTTTCCACATACTTGGCAGTGGCAACAGAGCTAAATTCAAATTGGTCCTTGTTGATCCCCAGTCAATAGGATTAAAAAACCTTCTAAAAATAGCTTCCTATGAGATGCATACACATAAGGTAACTAATGTAATACGACTTACACCCACTCAGTGACAATTTTCATAGCCTTTACTAGACAAAATTGCATGGACAAGAAGAATAAGATACGATATCATTAGGAGAAATTACCATATGTTCTCATGACTAGAATAAGTCACCCTTTCATAGCCCCTCTCCCAAATTTAAAATATGGAAGAAAAACAAATCATGGACTTGCAGAATAGAATCATAAACTAACAGAGTGAGAATTATAGACTAACAGAGTGATTTAGACGAGGTGTCAAATCCAGCCCTTCCTCCCCTCTGTCCCCAGACTCAAGGGAAAGTCAACTTATATCACATAGCCAGGCTTTGCCCAGTCACTTGAGCATCTCTAAGCATGCAGAATCTCTGTGCAACTGTTCCTGTATTTGGCCCCTGATGGTGATCTTTCTTTTCTTAATATTTACAGAATTTCTTTTTTCGTAACTGGTGACCACAGTTTTTTTGTCCTTTCTCTACGCATATGCAAGATGCCTCATCTCCTCTACAACCTTTCTTTAAGTGACTATGGAGAACACTATGTTCACGTTCAGTCTTTTATTCTCCAGGGTTACCTAAATAAGTGGACTTCAGCTTCTGTGCTGTGTGATCCATCCCCCTGACCACCTTGGTGGTATGTGGGGGACTGACTTCAGTAAGGAGAGTCTTACTTGTACTGGGGAGCCCAAAACTAGAATACAAATATGGTTAGCAGAATATCTATTTCAGAAAAAATTATTCTGATTCTGAAGATTTTCCTTCAGTAACTGAATCCAGTCCTTTTGATGTCAGTTACGTAATGTTGCTTTCTGTTTTGCCTGTAAAGAATCTTAGCCTTTTCCCATCCACTTTAGTCTAGACTGTGGATTCAATTGTCACACAGGTCTTCGCAGATACACTGCAAGTAGAACATCAAAATTACAAATATTTAAAGACGTGCTTAGTCTATGCCAGAAATTGGATTGGAAAGAGAGTCCTGTTACTATTACCATATTCTTTCACATTTTTGTGCTGAAAACCCACCTACAAGAAAACCAGTTATTCCCATAGTAAACCTCATATTACTTACCCACTTGAATGTATCAGTGCTGGACCTATCTATGATTTCTATTCCTAAATATTGCAGTTGTAGTTTGATGTTTTATTTGCTTTCCATTCAGTTCCTTTATCTAATAATTTTTCAATTTTGGTCTTAAAAGCTAACTATGACAGGGAGGTGGAGGAAAAAAACCCACATCAATAAACTCTAATCTCAGACTCCTTTTCACAAGAAACAGTAGTATCCTTACACTCCACTGCTTTTACAGCCCTTACTCAGAGAACTGAGATTTCAGTCTGTGTGATTTATAATTGGAAAGCAGAAACTATAACATTCACCTGCTGTTCATATCCACAAATGAAATGATACAAGGCAGTTTCATCACTCAACATAATAATTGGCATGAACCAGCTCTGGTATGCAGTGTTCAGATCCCTAAGGTCCACTAACAAGTTGCTGTAACTACATGCAGCTGTAGAGGAGAAAAAGCAAAAAACAACACAACATTTTTCATATCACTGTTGTTTTGATTAATCCTTCTGGGGGAAGTAGAGAAATCTGCATTGGTTTTGTCTTGATCCTACAGATGTTACTGTAAAGCTGACCCTACTGGATATCAAGGACTCAAACAAACCTACAAAGGATCCTAGAGAAGATAGAACTAGAGAGAAGTAACAAGACTTACAAAAGAGAAAGGCCTAAATAATTTTAAGTAATCTCATAGTGATCTACTCCTCTGGAGTGTAAATTGCAGTACCAACATTTGGTAATTTACAATGGAAAAATCCAGGCTTCTTTCTTTGTTTTTAACCTATGAACTTTTAAAAATAATCCAAATTAAGTCATTCCTAATTCTTGCCCAAGCAGAGAAAGGATCAAATTTAGTGGAACACTTCAGCATGTATATGACTTGAAAGAGCACTGCAGTCCATTTATGCCATTTTTAATATTCCTAGTACAAAAAAATAACCCAAACACTAACAAAACAAACCCTCAGGATTGTGGCTTCTGTCACTCAAAATGCTGAAAATGTTCATAAAATTTCACTGGCTATGCTGTGTTTCTGTGATTTATTGTTCCTTGATAGGGTTTGTGGCTAAGAATGCCATAAAATGGTGCATGCAGAAAATAAAGGTGCAGAAAAATAAATATTTAGCCCCTTTGAGATTTTCTTTTCTCCCAATGCTACTAAAATATACAGGATTCAAATAATCACATTTCAAAAAACACTGAAATAGGAAAGAGCGGCGTTTTTTTCTGAATAAAGAAATCCCTGGGTGGATAGTTAAAAAAAAAAAAAAAAAAAAAAAAAAGGAAAAAAGCAATGGTACAGACAAACAGATGTCTGTATTTGGTCTCTTAAGGTGGATGGGAGACCATGTGATATAACTTGATTTCTCATTACCATCACTAAAGCTCTTAAGTACTCAGTCGTTTCTAGGCAGGTGGGAATTTTTATGGAACTATGTGTGACTACTCACACATTAAATAAGTGAGTAATTTGTTGGTTTGAAAACTGATAGCAACAGAAGTGCATTTCTCACAGTCATGTGGTATGCAAACATCAGATAACATACTGCCTCCTCTGAGTTCCCCAAAGTGCCAAGTTCTACAGCAGGAAACTTTTGCCATTGGTCTTCATTTCTATCAGATGGGAAGGAAACAATTTTCTGCTCAAAGATTTCTATCACGAAAACTAAAATACAAAGACTTCCCACATATCAAATATCCATTTCTAAATATAGTGTAATTTGTAAATGGTTATAACAGAAATGAAAGCAGAAAAGATAGAGACCGAGAGTGATTCATGTAAAAGTAAATCACAATTCATATAATCATAATTCATGTAAAAGATAATCACAATTTGGGAAAAGAAAAACACCAATGATATTAACTGGTGACTTTCTAAGGAAACTGCTTCTAGACCATGGTGCTCTTTATTTATGGTATAATGGTGGAAGGAACACACAAATAGGTAAACTCATGGATGAAGAGCAAATTAAACTGGCCAAGTACAGTGGTATGAAATGAATCTGTTATGTGTAAATGCTTATGCATCTTGTAAGTCTGTGGAATAGTTTCTGTTAAAAATTTGAACATTTCTGTAAATAAATGGCATCTTTACATATGCCTAGATATTTCTTTTGCTAAATGCAGGAAAGTGCTGTCATTTCTGATATCTCTCTGTAGGAAGACTGGATAAACGTTGACCTCTTTTAGTCAACTGCGATACCTAAGACAAACATGAAAGTAGACATAATGATGAAAAGACTTCCCTTTGTTGGAAGGAAATGTTAGCAGCTGGTTTTGTTTTCTGTGTATCTAAACTTAGTCTTGCCTAGTGACTTGTTTTTGTAGAGCAAAAAATTGCTCTTGACCTTTCAAACTATTGTGGCAAATGTGCTCTATAATCAGATGTGGGGCAGTGACAGTACAATAGGAAAGTGACAGTAATTTACAAAGCTGTTTTTCTTTAACACTTAACACATTAGTTGTTAAATAAAACTAGTCTGGGACCTGTATTTTTAAAGGCACATGAATAGTGAGACCTAGGTGTCTCAATTTAAGAGAGAAAAAAAATGCTCTAGCAATAACAAGTATTAATTTTTAAAGCAAAAATAGATGTCTTAGGTGACAAAAAGATGTTTTTTTCTTGTCTTTGTCTTTCAATCCACAATACTATATTAAGTATGTGCTAAATATCTATTTTTAGAGCTCCTGAAAATAATCTGTTCTGCAGGAAGTGGGCATTTGCAATCTTTACCATGATTCATAACTCAGCTTTATGATATTCATAACGCCAAATGTTGTTTCTATCCAGGTTACTCTGTCTAGCCCCACCTACCCTGAGACCCTATCACCTTATACTCTGATAGGTTCTAGACAAGGACTGGTTTACTTTACACCCTGTCACCATCTAATGCTGCAGGAACCTAAAAGTACTAGATATCGTCTCATCTCTCTGAAACTTTTCATGACACCTAATTTAATTTACTTTAATATACCCGGAGAGACCCTAATCTGTGATGATAGCAGCCCATCTCTCATCTGGAGTTTCAGTCTTTAGCCTGGGTAACTGTCAATATCCAGAGACGTACCTGAGCTGACAGTGCTCATCATCAGTATCAGAAAGTTTTGACGCCTGTGGGTACCTACTGTCTATAAACTCCATATTCAGTCAAATAAAATCCAAGCCTAACTTTGTGGGTAGGATCACCCTGTGGAGTGACATCACATCTTTCCTGCTGGCTGGGGGAATTGAGGCATTCTGCTTAAGGATTACTTTTCCTTCTGCCAGATTTTCAGACATGCCACTGAAAACCAAATGCTTAATTCTAGTATTTTATATTGTAATATACCTAAATTGATCATAACAAATCTAGGCATCTCTTTTATCCTTTATCTCAGGATGGCAATAACTATTGTGTCAAGTGGATGGAGAGGGCTCTGAATTACTGGATATCAGGTTACTTCCAAAGTTGTGTGATAACAAGGAACGTACAAATAATAATTATTTACTATGACCTCCAAAGAAAGGCTCATTGAATGAGCTTCCCTTGCATAATACAGCAAAGTTGCTATCTATGTGATTCTTTGTGTGAAGCTGAATTCTTGCTTTCTTTTCTTTTATTCAGTGAAATCATCCTTTTTCAAACCCACCACTAAAAAGATATATTTACCACAACACCTTCAGCAAAGACTGGAACCATGAATTAGAACTGTTGGATTAGAGCTGCTGTTTTTCTCTAGTATCATTGCAATTACAGACTATCACAGTAGGGTCTGACCAAGGGAAAAACTTGTCTGTTTGTGCAGCAATCTAGGCAAGTTACAAGATCATGGTAAACAAAAGATTGTCATGTCCATATGCTGGTTACCACAGGTCCAAGGTTGCCCAGTTTAGGCACTAACTTCTGCTTTCATTCAACCATGGAAAAATTGATGTTTTGGAAGCGAGATAATTCTCCAGAGTCTCCTGCCTAGGAAATAATGGAGATGATCCCTGAATCTCCAGAGTGATACATTTACTGCTAAGTATCTACTCTTAAAATTTTGGACACTGTTTGCCATCTCATCATCCTCTGAAAAGCATTACAGCAGAACTCTGTCTTCTCCAGAATATCAGCCATTTATTCCCAACATCTTTCCTTCGCAACTTAAAAGAACTGGGGTTTATTCTAAGTTGGGGGAACCAATACCTAAAAATCATTAGGTTTTCTTTCCTGTGATATATATATTTTAATGGAAAAAGTTTGAACTATAATTTATTTTACAGAGTGAGGAGATAAAGTAACCTTCTGTGTACAAAAGCACCAAAGCTTCACAATCCCAGTACCCAACACTTTTCATGAGCTGAAGGGAAATCAGAGATTTTCTCTTAGAAATGCCCTCACCTGCTGACATAGTGCTAGTTCCCACTCTTATTAAAATCACTGGAAGTTCTACAGACCTGGGTGAAGAGCAGGAATATACTGTAACCATAACTGTAGTTGAAAAACTAATTTTTATTTTTCTTAATTTTTAAAATTTTACTAACTTCAACTTTTTAACATGAAATGCAGATCAAGATTTTCAACACTAATAGTTAACCTAGCTAATGCATATCACAAACCTAACATGTTTCCAACTTCCCCACAATTTTCAACTGCTGTCTTCCTAAAAGTATAGATTAAGAGGCTTTAGTCCTGCTCTATGGTGCATTAACCCACAGAGGTCTTTCTCTGCCCCTACAAAGGCTGAGCATATAAAGCAAAAGTCATTCCTGGTATTGAGTCACTGATTTCAGTGGAGTTGCTCTAAGAACACATTTGGCCCACCATATCAAAACTGCAATGTGGGAAAACAGTCTCCATTATTTCTAACATCAGCATGACTATTGAAAAGTAAATTTAAGCTAGGGAACTGTGAATTGTAGTGATTTCTCTTGGTTATTATCTCTGATAAATACTGAGCTATTCTAAGGACATTTGCAATTCTGTTTATTTATCATTTGATGATTAGGAGCAAATAGCATAACTATTAAAAAGCCTCCCCATTGCTAAATTATTCTTTATGTTTTCATTCTGTTTATTTTTTACTGTAATTGTTTCTGTCACTTCTCTTTATTCAGAAACACTCCCCCTTTATCACAACTTTTAAAGGTACAAAACAAATCAACTAACCAAGAAAAAAATAAAAACATAGCAAACTGTAAGCTTCCTAATGGCAAGGGCATCTTTCTCTTATTTATTTTCCAACATGAGGCTTCTACTTTAAAGGTGGAGTCCAGCTCATCTTTAGACCCTGCTTCTTAGTCATAATTTCCCTATTCAGTCAGCAAACTCAGCAGGATAAATGAATTTCTGTAACAAAATGGATTCCATGGTTTTCCACTTTAAATAGAATACTTCCATGGCATTTATATAATTACTGGGGTTTCTGTGGCTCTTCTGAAGAAATTAAAATTCACTCTATTTGCTAGGAACCTTAGGTATGTACCTGTTGGGAAACTGTGAAAGAAAGAGGTTTTATTACGGTGCTTTTCTTGCAATCTGTGCTTCAACCTCTTGTTTCACCTCATAAAGGTGATTGCTTTTCTTTTCCTTTAAAGGTTTTATGTTTGTAGGTTTGCTATGAATCTAAAGGCGTTTTGGCAGCACAACCAGTTACTTTTCTACTCAGCTGGCCATTACTATTGAATTAATTTACTGGTCTGAATCTGCTACTGTCCTTAAAGGAAATGCCATATTCTCATTATACCCTTCCATTATACTAAACATATGGCCATCATTTAGGTTATGTCAGGCTCTAATGACATTTAGTGACATTTCCCGTTACTGTTACAGCTACTCATGGTCACAGTCTGCTTCTGTATATCTCTAGGGTGGTTTTCATAAAACTGTATGGGGACAATGGCTCTATTAACACTTCTACATAAGTCTTACGTGAACTGTATTGAAGATCTCCAGAATTTTTCCACTCTCCTATGTATATTTTTTCATTTATTTATGCAACATCTACCAGTATAATAGTCTTTGGAACCATTGGTTTAGTTCTGCCATGAAAAACAAATTTATCTGTCCTCTATAATGAAGCCTCCTTGAGAAAATGTATTTTTTAAAAAAGTAGATATAACCTAAAATAGTAAAAAATGCACAGATTTATGGGAACGGCAACAAGTCATAAATTCAATAGTACCTGTCTGTTGGATCCTGATCCCAGGAAGTCGTATTTGTCACTAAGTCATATTTGTTTACACACATTTATTTACAAAAATTTCTCAAACTGGTTTGATTTGTTCAACATTTTAAAGAGACAATGCTTTCTAAAAGAAATTTGACAACCTAATAACAAAGCTCAGAATACCAGCTTTAGCTCCATTTTTGGGTGTTTTTTTTGGTTTTGTTTTTTTTTTTTTTTTTTGGTCAAACTAAACAAATGAAGGATCAGCTAGAAAATCTTGGAATTTATTAAGCATGGTTTTCTCTTAGACCTCAGATGAAAACCTCAGATGATATAGCTGGGCTATATTTGACTAACTGTACCTTAGAACTGTCAGTGCTTTATCTCCCTCACATTCATTATCTGTCAATAATGGAAGGCACAACGGGTCCTGAAGATAGGGCAGCAGATTTGGTCTTACGATACTTGCTACTATTCCTGGTCTTGTTAATGCTCTGCTGTGTGATACAGAGTAAATTACTCCACCTCCCTTTGTCCCAATGTCTCTTTGTCATGAAGATAGTTACATAAAGCATTTTGAGATCTAAAGATCTTTGAGTTATATGCTATTATCATTTATTATTTATTCTCTGCTCTTCTGTGTAAGTTTTTAAAGACATTCTCTGTCAACTAATGCACATTTTTCTGAGGCAAGAAATCCACACTTGTCTGAAGAGTGAGGCTGCGAGCACAATGAGAGACAGGGGTTTTTTTCATCTTGTTTCCATAGAGTTCTTGTACAGATAAGTTTCTTACATAAAAATTATGAGTTGTTCAGGTAGCCAAGTGTATGAGTTTTCAATAGGGATATGCAATCTTACAATTTATTTCCATGCATTTCTAGTGCAACATTATTCAAGGTAGAGTGTGGTGTGCTTGGCTAAGCTGAAGGCTATTTGAAGTTCATTGACACCAATTGCAACAACATGGTAATGAACCATAGACTGGAAGCCATCATAGACTGAAAGCCATCATCTACCAATAGCTGCCACTGTAAATGCTGCAATGCTGAAGATTTTCTCTACCAGAAGCAGGATACAAAGACTCTTTGGAAAAAAAGAAATTGAAAAAAAAAAGAAAAACAAAACAATAACAACAAAACTTTTCCCTTCTTTCTAGCATTATTCCATAGTGGATTTTAGATTTTCTTTGTTTGCCAGACCCAGCTGTTGTTTTTATTAGCTTTCCTCAAAAGCTGGCAATAACATCGTGAGGCTCTTTCAGAGCTTTTTCTTTGACTCTTAACGCCCACACAGCTGCAGGAAATGTGATGGGTTCTAGTTGTGTGACAGTTTAGTTAGCAACAGAAACCGTTCAAAACTTGGAAGTGTACCAAGAAAAATTTTCACCTCCATTCTGGTCCCTTAACTGACATAGATGATTTTAAGGTAGTACCTGTACTCAAGTATGTGGCTCTAAACAGCCTTGTGCAAGAAGTCAAACTGGTTTTGCTTGTGCTCCATCCCTCAGAGCAGCACACCGACACAATATAAAGCACTCTAAGCAGGGCATATTACCTTGGCTTTGGTATAATGCTGGCTGAGGCTACAGGCCTGCCCTGGTTTGGAAGGTGGGGTTGATTTATGGTCAGCATGAGCTTACATCTGTCTGCAAATGAGGTGCAAACACTCCCCAGCCAGCCCCAAATTTCTCCTGCAAATGGTTGCAGACAGCCTTTCTGGTAAGGATCCTGGTGAAGGCAATTACCAAGGGTAGAACTGGTAACGGGTGGGGAACCAGCCTTCCAGAACCCCCAGCACTGAAAAATTGTATCAAGTGCATCTGCTTGCAGTCTGTCAAACAGAACAGTTCCAAATCAGGAGGTCAGAAGAGAAGCTTGACACAGAAATAACTTTGGCAGAGCTCCTACTCCTATTAGAATTCACCCTGCTGTACCTCATCTTTCTTCTTTGGGAAAACCACTACTAGCAGCGACAGGTCGTTCCGTTTATAGGCGTGCTGCAGTTTGGCTTTCTTTGCTGTAATTATTATCTCTAGTGTCAGCTGCCACTTAATTCTAGTCATGCTGTTTGGTTCTGCTGAAATTCATCATTAAGATCTTTAAAGTTCCAAACATTTTCTTTATCCCAATCTCCTACAAAATTAAAAAGCAGCAAAGAAAATCAAAAATGTTACTGCTCTTTTATAAAAGCTCCATCTCTAGCATTTTATGAAAGTTTGTTCTTGTAATTTAAGAGACTATATATATATAAATATATATATATAGATATATAAAAGGAAAGGTTGGATGGGAAAAGGTTTGCAAGAGAGAAGAACAATTATACAAATAGAAGGTAGATCAGGCATAAAAAATCTTGATATTACCAGAATAATTGATTGCTTCTTCTGTAATAGAGACAGAATTATAGAAGAAACAGATAAGAGAAAATGGTAAATAGCAAATGTGATGTACTTCAGAAAGCATTTAACATCACTGACAGAAGGGAAGAGTATGAATCGGCCTATAAGGCCGGGTACTGGAAGTTACTGTTCATTGCATAGTGTTAACACATCAGAGGTTTCACGGTCAGTAATTCCCATTAAAAAAAAACAAAACACTTGAGGTAAAGACTGAGTCCTATAGTACCAAATCCTGCCCTACGGACAGGGAATGTCCATGGTCCCAAATATTATGATGAAATCCAGTTAACAGGAAGATAATTAAGTGGAAAAAAAAAACAAAAAACCCACCCAAAACAAACAACCCAGAGGACAGCATTCATATATTACAGTAACTTTATCTAATCCTCCAGCTGTGATATAAAGTCATACATGCAGGTAGCAGATATCTGATTAGCTGCTTCTCCTTTACTGCTATAGTTTCATACTGACTAAGACAGAACAAACTGACTCACAATTTTTATTACAAGTAATAGCTTCTTGGTTCTAGTGTGAGGTCCTGGCTCATCATGGGTTTTTTCCCTGCAATTTCTGCTGTTCGTATGTGTAATTAATAAACATAATGTTGATGCATTTAGTTGCTATAGAAACCATTATTTCTTTAGTTTCCCATGAGGATTCTGAGCAAATCTGCAGTAAGTTTGACCCAACTCTGTCACCTCCTCATAGTCTTGAATGAAATAAGTTATGACTCCTGGGAGGAATATTTGAATTTCTGTATATGAGCAAAGTTCTATAAATCTACATAGCAATTTGTCCCCATAGACTGTTACCAAACGTGTTCTCAAAACCTTATAAACTATATCACCCAGAGGAATGGTGTTAAGCTTTCTTTCTTTATATGAAAACAATCAGTGTTAGTAATTTAAATGTGGCTTACTTAAACTTACTGTTAATTTGAAAATATTGTAAAATGCAGACTGTCAGTTGTTAGAATAAATAAGTAAGAACAAATGATAAGGAGAAGTCAGGGTTGGACAAAACTTATCTTCCCTGAAATGGAGAATACAACAATCCCAACAATAATGAAAGTATTTTATTCTCGTAGCACACTTCAATGCAGTGAATTTTAGAAACATCTGGACCACATCAATATTGCAGCAATAAAAGGTTTTACAAGCAGTTCTTGATATTTCAAAAGTACATGTGGCACACAAATTCATATGTCAAAGTTTGTACAGTGCACAAACAAAATGCAACATGGCGGGGAGGTAGACGGAAAAAGTGATGGCTGTGAGAGTAAGAGGGGAAGGCAGTTTACTGCATAAACCATCACCACAAACTGGAACACAGGTATGTCTCATTCCAAATGAGTGTCCCAACCCCACAGGACAGACAGGTTTGCTTATACCCAATAAATATTTAGATGCATTGATATCATTTTAATTGGAGGGAAGTCGAGTATCTTCCAGACCAATCTAATACTCACAGTGCCTAAATGAGTAAATCTGTGTTAGAGTACGAAAATACGGGACTACAGAGATGCATGTAGGAGAGCTGATGGCTCCTTTCACTGTGGCCATGCTCTAAAAGAAAGTACAACACTGAATTACTGAATTTTTCTGCAGCATCTGATCTCAAAGAAGATCTCTTTGTCACTATCTCTTGTGAAAGGTATGTGAGAAAATCACAATTTCTGCATTTGGGTGAGCCTTACATGTGAGATAATCACAGAAATGTTGAGTATAATAATAAGACACCCAAATGTATGCTCCTACAGGATTAGTAGCAGTTGAGAAAAACCTGCTTAGAGATGCCTGCCTCAGCTTGCATCCTGCCTCATGCATTCTGTACATCTAAACCTGGATTTCAGAGCAGAATCCATGTCTGCCCCATGTTTTGAAAGCAGGAAGTTTTACATTTAGTCAAAAATAAGTATTGGTGTATGCATGTGCAGCATCAAAGCCCATTTTATTACGGGCGTGTAAATGTATTTAGGAGTGGTCATGGTTCTCTAAGTAAAAGAACTGACAGAGAATATCCTCTTGACCAGTATCAAAAAATGTTAATAAAAAGGAGTCATAACAATGAAAAAGGAAAATGCCATCTTTCCAAAAGCTTTATCCTTTTCTCATTCCTCTGCCTTTTCTCTAAAATGACATCTTGACAGAGGACACTATTTGGGTATTGCTCTTAATGGGCTCTCAAATACGTTGTTATTAGGAAATGTAATGAAGTTCCTCCCCCGTGTTCAATTTGCTTTTATTTGTTTATTTTAGGGATGCAGAAAGGGCTGAAATTTTTGCCCCTGTGAACTTTATGGAATAATGGATCATTTCCTCTAATTGTTTTCTTTTTTTTGTTGTTTACAAAAGGAGGATGACTTAGGAGACTTTCTATAAAGGCCCAGGGATGTCATCATGTCTATTGCTATTCATAATTGGATATCTCTATGTAATTTAAAACTATTAATGAATAAAAATAAGAGTACAAATAAAACATTTTTATGAGATGGTAGGGCTGTTTTCATCTCTTCAGAGAAGAGTTGATATTTTTTGATGAAAATATCCATTGTGTTTCTTCAGCTTATTTGATAACAAGAATGAGGGGAAAGGAAAGATAGGGGAAGAGGTCAAGGCGTGATCAATTTATATGGGAACAATTAATATTTTAAAGATTCAGTGAAAGTTCCCAAGTACAGAACTCTACAGTTTTTGCCTTCTTTTAAAACATTTTTTTACTAATGGTATGACCTGCTACAATGGATATTCTCATTTGGTTTAGATGCTGTCATTACTGTCTTGCATATATTTCAACAACAAGGGAATTGTGTGCACCCAAGCTCTATTGCAATATAGCCCTAAGAAGTTTCCTAAGACCGTCTTTATCACCAGAGGGAAAGAGATATGAAATAAGGATGGTGTTGTTGAGATCCAAATATTAAAATTATTAGCAAGATGCCTCTGCCTGAATTAAGGTGCAAAGGAGATTATATGCTGAAGTCAATAGTACAGATTTTATTTAAGAGTAAATGAGGGCAAGAGAGAGAGAGATGGGGAAAGAGGGTGGGGGAGAGAGGAAAGAGAGTGACAGAAAAATATCACCACTCCATAGATTCCAATGTCATCCACTGGGCCTCTTCTGGTCTTTTTGGCCATTGCAGACTGTATGCATCAAGTTGGGTGGGATTGAGGGAAGAGTCCACAAAACTCCTCTTTCATGGGGTTTATATTGTGCAGAGTCTAGGTGGAAACATCCCCTGTACCACCACTGGATGATGTCTTATCATGCCTTTTATCAGCCTTCTTCCTTATCTGGAATACCAGTTTGTCACTTCAGGTAGATGGTGTTGTTCAACTGGAGAATATCTGGGAATGAGATCCCACATCAATCATAGTTTATTCACTATTGAGCAACACTAATGGAAGTATTGTTTGAAGAGATTTTAATGGGTCTTGAAAGAAAAGGTGCAAATTCCTAACTCTTTTAAGGATTCAGAGATAAATTCTTTAAATCTATAAGGTGACACTTTCAAGGCACAATTGCCTCCCAAGAATTCCATGCATAGTAAGTATACAGTGACTAATATGAACTCCATTTTGCTCTTCCTGCTTCCGTTGGGCTCAGGATTCCATAAGGGATTGGCAGCAAGGAGCAGTGTTATCATGACAAAGCTGTTTTGCACACACCCTTTCAAACATTAAAAAATAAAGTGGTACAGGAAAAACTCCCAAAAGACTTTAGGAGAAAGTCTGTGATCAGATTACTGAAAGTGAATAAGAGAATAGAAAACAAGATCTCAAAAGAGGTAGGCATGCAATTAAAGAAAGTCCTTAAAATGAAGCTGGAAGGCTTCAAATTCCTGTACAAATAAGAGGAGCAGGGGAAATTATTTAAATTAGGATGTGATGCAATCTATGTAAATATGAGTAGATGAGACCTACGAGGATGATTACTCATTAAAATAAATCATTATTTCATCCAGAAAAGCAAATTATATGAATCCAAACTTGATACCTATGAGATAAAAACAGTTATTACTGAAATAACACCAAGAATTTTTGTCTTAGTAAAACAAGAATGTGCAGTTGTGACACTTCTCTCTCTATAATTATAAAGCACTTTCTAAGAAAACATTCTTTTTTAATTCTATGACAATGAGACATGCCCCATTTCACATGCTCACGTAACCTAGAGGAATAAATAATGCAGAAACAAGCCAGTAATTAAGTGAAGGAAAAAGAAAAGGCAAAGAAAAATCATACAGATTTCAGCATGATACCAAATGAAAGTGTTTGGGGTCAGGTCTCTCCCAGTATGGGAGCTTAAGTCATTGATCTGTTTTACTCTGTGAGGGCACTTTGGTGTTGTCTCTGGTTGGACTTAATGAAGGAGTTGAACAGTGTGATCAAGTGCAAGATAAGAAGATTAACTCATAAACAGAAAAAAATCACATTTTTCTTTATTTTAACTATCAACTAGATGAATTTTTTATCTTGCAGTGTGGAGTAATTAATAAAATTAAATTACAGAAATATTTTTGGGTTTTTTTGGTGAGCTTCCTCATTTTTCAAATAAATGAGGCCAAGAAATAGGTCAAGGTATATTTAACTATGTGTAATGCTGAGGACAAACCAGGAACCCACGCGTACCACTTGCCATTGATATTAGGGGTCCTGACACAAATCACAGACCCTCTAGGATCGTAATGGGAGAGAAATGTTATCCACCCTGCAATCTCGGGGTGCAGTTAAATCTCTGCGGTTTTTATTTTCTTTCATCCAACCGTCTCCTTCTGTATCTTACTTCTTATTTTCCTTCTTTTCCTTATCTGTTTCTCTCTGGAATTCTTTCTTAAAATACAAACTCTGACTTAAAATTTTATCATTTACAAAAGAATTTGCACCCAAATCTCTTGCTTTTCTCCTCATTTTAAGTTGTACAACAATTTGCCTAAACTATCTTTTTCTATCACTCTAAATATGTTAAAATATGTTAACATATATAGCCTAAAATCTTGGATTTCAAAATTTGAACACAAAAAAGATTTGAAAAGAAAATATAAGAAATAATTTGATGGTAAGAATTCCTTGGTGGTTACCTGTGAAAATATTCAAGGTAAAAAGGACTCTCCATTTTCTGTCCTTTTAAATACGTTTTGGATGTCCTCTCTCAGAGTATCTCAGATTATGTTAACTTTGGTGTCATGAGAAAAATTACTTAAAATATGCCACCCTAAGAAAATTAAATCTGGTGTGTGTGTTATGTGACAGTACTCAGCTAGAAATCTTTCAATTTATTATAGTTTTATTTTCTCGTTTGTACTTCATCATAGGTCAATAAAGCAGGTAAATGCTCTTCAGATCCATTTTCATATTGACAAAACTATTTCTATTGTATAAGAGTCCGTTTTTCTCAGAAATTACTTAGGTTTATACACATACTACTTTAATTTTCCTGGAAATTACTGTTGCTTCCACAAATTTTCTTTGATTTTTTTTAAACACTAGTTATGACAAGCCTTTCATTAGCCAGAGAGAAAGCCAATCCATGTTATGTTGCTATTAAATATTTTTTCGATTGAATAAATATTTCAGTATAATCCAATGATACATCAGTCACAGGTCTATCATTTGGAGAGGTTATAACAATACAAATCAAATACATATCTTCTAGCATCTCTGTTTATTGGTGTAACATTGAATTCTTTAACACTTGTTTCCATTCAGAAATGTTTCTGTACCTGTTCTTTTGCTGCAGTTATGTTCCTTATGGAAGTGTTAATAGAGTTCAGGAAAACTGCCAAGAATTACCTCTAAGTTTCAAGGTCACCTTTCCTGTGTGATGTAACTGGAATGGCTCAAAGCCCATGGGATACTACAAACAATTTTGCTAGTATTCTTGGCTGTTTACCGAAACAGAACATTTCATTTGTGTACGCGGAATTTACCCAATAACAAATTATTTTCAGACACAGCTTTTCATCAACACCACAGAGAGGAATTGAATATGTCTATGGCCATACATATCACCTCTCGCATTTAACTGCCTTAAGGCAAGTAGTTAGTGAACAATATCAAAATTACTGTGACTAGTGGACTAGATTTCCCTCTTGTTCATTGATTGCTTGGCATACTGTGCCTGTAAGCTGTGCCCTCATCAGTAATCATATTTGTTTGCAGACTTCAAGTCTTTGCTAGATAAATAGATAGATGGGTGAAAGAGACAGAGAAACACGAAGGTCTGAAACTATCTTTTTCAAGGCCTTGGGCTTGTAAACAGTTCCAACATGCAAAATGAAATAGGATGTTTGTTTAAAGTCTCACTGAATCTGCTCCAAGGCATTCTTCTCATGCGTGACATGATCTGGGACACAGCTCTGCGTGAGCAACATCGTGTCTACATGTATCTGAGGCCAACTTTTTCCACCTCCACCATGAGTATGTGACATGCAACAAAACTTGTAATTCTCTCTTCTGTTTTTTCCTCAAAGTGACAATGATCTCATGACAAATAGCTTGAAAGAAATATTACCTCATCTTTTGAAATGGCTTGTAAGCTGGGGACGCAGAGCTTCTTTTCTCCCTTTCTTACAGATACATATACATGCACACAGATATATACAACATCTGTATTTCTTAATTTATGCTTCTGAACAGAATCTGAACTGAACATAAAATCTGAGTCCAGCCCCTCAAATTTCAGAACAGAGATGAGTTACTGAAGGACTGGGTGTTTCAGCACTAGTACGAAGGTGAATTTTTAAGTCCTGCAGAAAGATGTTTTCTCTGCCTAGTGTAAGCACTTAAACTTAGGTGAACTGGATTTCTTTTGTGAATACTTGAAATATATCAAATTATATAACATTTAAGGAACTGTTATGAGACACCTATAATATCTGTTTAAAGTGGATATCTATGTTAGATTGGATGATATCATGCATGCCTTTTGTTTTTTACAAGGTGAGGTAAGTGGAAAGCAGGAAACAGGTCAGTAGTAAGGTTTCTAATACATACATGTAAGCAGTTTGTTGCTTAAATGAAATAAATGTTTGAGAAAAAAAAATTCATAACCAGTCTACCTCACCTTGTGGGAAAAGTCAAGAAATCCAACTGTTGATTTTTTTTTGTAGGAAGTTGCTGCCTTTTTTTCCTTAAGAATAAAGAGTAAAATACGGTTGTGAAAAAGGACATATTGTTAACATAGATATTTGGACAGAGTACTGAGAATGAAAAGCTTTTATAGCAGTTGGTCTGATATCTTGTCATTCTGTCACCTGAGAATGACAGCGTGATAGGTTGCAGCAAGAGGCTAGGAAATTTCACTTTGAAAAACATCAGCAGCCCTCGTACATCTGTTAATTAAAGCAATCTGCCAGTGCTCCTCTTAGGCATTCAATGAATCAATGTTAAGCTAACGTGACACATTTTCACTGCTTCTGTAATAGAATTGGAAGTAACACATTTATTTATCAGGTGGCACCGATCTACACTTCCCTGTCTGAGGACACATTTTGATTGTCACACTATCACCATCTGGTCTAGGTGTGACATACTGAAGATTTTCAATCTGTTTCAGTGAAGTTATAAAACAACACGTGGACCCCATGTTTCTCCTGGAACATTCAAGCAGTATTTGAGCCTTGGATTTGGTTATCGGTATTATTGCTCTATATTTTAACAGAACTGGAGAGCAACAGTTGCTGGCAATAGATCTTCAGCAAAATGATTTCTTTACTCTGATTCAGTCACAATGCAGGGTTTTAAACAAATTTCTACTTCAGGTCTAAAGCCGAGCTCATGATTCTGACATTTTGTTTTATTCTCAGCAATAACAGCTGGTTTAAAAATAGTTCTACCTTTCCATGAATGATGACAAGGATTTAACTCAGGGGACTTACATTAGGTGCCTTCACTCCTGATTGTTAATCCTCAGAGAGGCTGAATTAAGAAAAATTCAAGTTCAATCTGTTTCCCAAAAAATGCAAAGCATTGAATTGAGGAGAAAATTACTGGAAAATATTAACATAGTATACAGCATATAAGCAAAAAGCAATGCGATGCAGACATTACATAAAAGAAACACATAAGGACAATAATTTAATAAATTGAACAGAATGACTGAATATGGAAGTTTTAAGATACTGAGAAATATTTTATGAAAGCCCTCAGTAAACCAAGAAGCTCTGCAATCTTTTCCCTCGCAGGGATTTGACTGCCAAGATCACTAATGGAATAGGATAGCAGTGTAACCTTTGATCAGACTATTGTGAAAATTAAGTTGTGGCAAAGACCTGTAAGAAGTCTTGTGGAGCCCCAGCCCACTGGATTGGGAGATGCACTTATTCACATCCCCTTGCCCTTGCCTGAGCTATATTGTTGCATCCTTGTTGCTGTTTGTACAGCACCTGCATCTCTTGACCAAGTCAGTTATAGGGGCTCCTGGATGACACAGGCTAACACTGTGTGATGATTGGAGAGAAACAGGCTCAACCAAACCAGTAACCCTTTGTAAGCACAGGAACGGGAGGGCGCTGGGACTAGACTGCAATAACTTTTAGAATCACATTTCAGAATCTGCAGAAGCAAAGGAAAGTGTCTAGCCATGAATTTCACATTTCATTACAGTGCATCTTACAATAAATAAATGAATGAATGCATGAATAAATAAATAAATAAATAAATAAATATAGGCTGGTGCTCTTGTTTTACAGTTTAAAACCGGTTGTTTTTCTTTAGTATCTTGTCTAATATCTGTGCCTATTTAAGGCATAAATTTGAAGCAGCAAGTTTTCAAAGTAGTCAGCATGTCTAGTGTGCTCTGAAACAGCCACTCTTGACTTTTGAACAGCTCAGATCCACCAGTGCATCTAAGGTTGCTGCTTTTAAAGGAATGCAGATGGTGTCTTTTCTTGAAATGAAGGGATATAACAACTCATGTGAGTAAGTCTTCTCCAAGATGTAGTCAGAAATATTTAGAAAAATAACACCCTTAAAAAGTAAAACTAATATTTTCAAGAGATTTTACCTTAATATCATCATTTGCCTTTATATATTCTTCAAATATCATTTGCTTTCTATTGTTAACAGAAGTGGCAGCATACTTTGATTATTCTAACATCTAGAATAAATACTCTATAATTACTATGCACTGTTGTGCATACGTGGCAAAGGATATCCCTCTTTTGCACAAAAATACGATGTGACTTTTATGCAAGACAAATTTTTTAAATAGCATACATGCTGACAGAACAAGGGACAAAAAAAAACCAAAGTCAGGTTCCAGCACCTTTGCAAAATGACCTCATATGGTGTAATCCTGGAAGGTCACTGACAATGAACCACAAGTAGTATATTGCATGTGATGCTGATAGATAAACAGGAAAATAATCCTTACGAGAATGAAATCTCACAATGAAATATGAACATGCTTATATTGAAAGTTTAGGTTTAAAACAGGAGTGAAATAACTCAAAACTAAAGATAAACTTAACTGACTTGATGGTGCTGGTAGTGGCAACTTTACAGAATGACTAGACTTACCACAGTGGATAGTGAAATTAATCTTTGGAATACAGCACAGAAATCCAACAACTCATTCTGGGTCTTCAAGTGAGTACATTGTGTGTAAAATTTGCAAGCATGTGATTTACTACCCTTGAATCTAATGGGATGACTCTAATCTTTCCTCCTTTTAAACAATGTCAGTAAAGAAATTAGAAGTCTCAGAGTGGTAACATCGTCTTGCTGAACACTGCATGAACATTTGCAAATATTTTTAGCATTTCACTTGCACTTAGTAAGGCTGCTGAAACCAGTAGTTTTTCTAAAAGACTCTTTAATGACATTTAATGAGAACATTTTCTGTGTGCTCCTGTCTGGAATCTTAATTTGTGTTAGGTAAGGCGCAGAACACTAAAATCTTCATAAAGGAAAAGATAAGAGTGTCAAATTTTGAGTTCTCCATTTTCAGTTTTTGGCTATTTCTGAAAATTAGCCTTATTATTTATATGGGAAAAGATAAAGGGTTTACGTTAAACCATATTTTTTTTTAATGATATATCTTTACACTGAGTCCATTTCAGATGGGAAATCTGATGTAATGTTGCATGAACTACCTGAGCAGTCACAATTAGTGAGAAGTCTTAGGTCTGTGATGTAGTTGCTGAATTATTTCCCTAATTTGGACAATTATTGTTTAATCTTAAACCAGAGAAAAAATAGATTTCAGTAATTATTGCATCCATCTCAAAAAATTCTAGGTTATTTCCAAATACATATTTCTAGTGTTCTGTGCAATGTGGTTGTAAATAAACTTTATAGTAAGTTTATCAGGTATGTTAAAACTGGAATACATTTTGCCAAGCCTTTCTATAAGACACGATTGTATTCAGATATTCAGACTATATTTTACATATAACATTATTCACTAATTGTCAGTACATACATGATTGTTTATATGATTACTGTAAATTTACATAATTTATTCCAATTCTCAAATGTAGTTAAACATCTAATTTCCATCAGTGGGATTTTAAAAATAAGCTATTTCCATTGAGATACGTGATATTTTTAGATAGTATAACATTAGATTTAACTTGAGATTAGAAAATTAATATTGTTATATTACTAATATAAAAGTGATGAAAGAAAAAAACTTCAAAATTCAAAATTCAGAGTTTTAAAATAAAAAATTTCTGATGTTTTTGAATTAAATTCTTTTGTACAAGTTGGGAAATAATTTCTTTTTTTCTGGTGTTCTATTTTTTTTCAAGTCTCAACTTTGTGTTTGCCTGCATCTGCAGAATTACTGACTAGTCTTGAAAAACCTGAGGTCAATCACTGTTGTGAGTGGTCCTCATCCAGTAAAGATGGTGAAGTAAATATATTTTGACTCTTCTTTTTCTTAGAGTTCAGAACAATAATATACTAACTTTTCCTAATTTAGAAATCCTGTAATAAAGAACTGGGTTTCATCTTCAATCGTCGTTTGTTTAGAAGAAATACCCAAACACTAAGGGAAGTGCTTGAAAAAAAAATGGCAGAATTCAATAATTGTATATCTAAATTTGAGGAGAAATCACAGATTCTATATCTGAGTCTGATAAAATTAATTCTATAATTAATAATTCTGTAAGTCAGATGAATAGTTTCAAATATTTTCTCCATTGAATTATAAAAGACTGAATAAAAAGCAGAAATTTATAGTCTAACTTTAAAATGTTCAAAGATAAGTGAGACGAATCACACCCATACATTGTTGTTAAGGTAAAATGAAGCTTGTAGAAGTAAATTTTGCCAGTTTAAAAGTGAAAATTTATACAGGAGTAAATTCATTGGTCACTGTAATTCCAGGAAACCAATGCCATATATTAAATTTAAAGGAAACCCAAACACCTTAAGCTATCAGAATTCATAAGTAAAGGAGGCTAGTATATCTAATGATGAATAACATCCTGTCTTCTGTGTGAACAGAGCTTTGAAATATAGTGACCAATCTCGTAGATGACAGACCTTATCTTATGGAGTGTGATGTTTTTTTGACATACTGACTTATATTATTTCCTCCAAAGTACTATTTCCTGTGCTGAAAAGGAAATAGAAGGTGTATTGTTCTAACCTTACACCTCTATTACTCAGATAAGTGGCTGGCAATGATTTAATAGCTCCTGATCCTTTTGGGAGCTTACAGCTTTATTCCCTCTGGGCTATCTGTAGCTATTTTCACATGACTATCTTTACAAGAAGGTTCTCTCATTTTTCCTTTCTTTTTCTACACAAATTACCATTAACTCAACAGAGGAGGGTGGTCTCCTGAAGACCTTCTGCTAGATAAATCCCTCCATTATTCTCCCAGGTGTTCAATGGCACAGTGTGAATCTCACACCTCTCTTCTGTTGTGTTACAGACTATGAAGGATTCAGCAAATAGAATGAAGTGACTCATGATGAAATCTTAACTAGTCACAAAGAGAGCTGCTGAATGATGTCAGGCCCAGGTCTGTTGCAACCAAAATGAGTTAATTTCCCATCACCATCTTGTGACTCAGGGCTTTCAGTCAGACTGCTTGAGAGCTGTAGTATATCAGGGATCAACAAAGCTCTAAAGATGCAGATTCTATAAAAACCATGGACATTCTGAGACATTTCTTCACTCTGTTTATGGATATAGTTATGTCTGAGGATTCTGACTTCACACTCATACCGTACCAGCACTCTTGGCAACTCATTAAAATAAGACATGCAAATAACTCAAAATGAGATTACACCCTTTTGGCTCTACTTTAGTCCCTTGGGGAATCTTTTGTTTCTCTTTTTGCTCATTATTCCTGCTGCTTACTTGCAATACTGCTATAAGTTTCTCGAGTTCATCTTGTTTACTTCTTTTTCTTTCAGCAGGACCATTACTTTCCTTAACTGAAATACTGAAGATTAAAAAAAAATATTTCTAGATATATGTACACCTTCTGTAGATATCAATACCAACAGCATTTCATATTTTTCTTCCCTAATGAGTTCAAACCATCCTGGTGATCAAAATGGTAAAAGGCTGGAAATGTTACGCTTCTGTATCTTATTTCAGTAGAATCTTTCTACCTTTATTGAAAAATCTTTTTTAAAAAAGGTAATAAGATAACATTTTCAAGGCAGCAACTCTAGCAGCATTGACCTACACTGTTCATGCTGACTCACAAAATGTCAATTCTTTGAGATGGTAAAGTAAAAGCCAAAAGGTGGTATTGTTGTCCTGTGGGCTTAAAAAGATTTGTGAATTTAACTTTCAGAAGAAAAGTTGTCAAAATGTGCACTCAGATTTTAACACAAAGCAAAGAAGCAAATATGATAGCATATGAGATATGGAATACAATCATAATAGCATTCAATTATTATCACAAGTATTGAGTAGAGCATTTTCAGAACAGAGTGACTTTTTGGTGTAATACAAGTTTCACTATCTACTGCATCAACTATCAACTTCATATTCACCAATATTTCCTTTACTATTATTGTACTAAATAATGTTTGTTTTTATAATGCATAACGAAGAGAAAGCTTTCAGAGTACGATCACCTACGAAAGCAAAGTGATTAAGTGATGTTTTACTTTCCAGTCTCTATTTGAGAAAAAATTATTTGAGAATGCAGTAAAATGCTTTTTAGTTTTAGTGCAGTGAAGTGCCATGCAAACCTATACCATTGTATAAGTACATCGTCATGATTAAGAGTATTATGCCTATATAAAACCATAGAAGAAAAGACACGAAGCAAGCAGTTTATTATTAGTATACTGAGAGAAGGATGCTTTCATGCTTATATCTTTAATTCCATAGTTATCAGATGGGCGATTTCACAAGCAAAATGTTGAAGGTCATTATCTTCTTCCTCTTTCTTCTTACTTCAGTTTAGAATGTTATCTTTATTGGTTTATTTTATTTTTTTTTTTTTCAGTCAGGCCAATTGACATTATTATACACTTGTTGAATCAGGTTAGTGAGTAAATGACATCATGCAGGGCAAAAGTTAACAATAGCAATATCCTATCAAAGAGTTGATATTTGCATTTAAAGTCTTTTGAAACACAAATCTCTACTATTAACTCTAAGTCAGCAGACTTAAATCCAGTCTGAATTCCCTCTTTAATTACCTGGATAAATGCATTTGAGTCTTTTCAAGATATGAACATTCATTTTCCAATCAAAGGTATTTTTTCTTAGTCCTCAGGCAATCTAGCCTTCTGAAGTCTTTAGCCTTAAAATTAGGACTAACAAGTAAATGCAGCAATATGTTATCAATACTGCAGAAAACACTGAGTGCTGGAAAGGTTATTATGGCTACCTATCCCTGAGATGCAGACTTAAACCTGGTCTTAAAAACTATCCCATTTTTATTTCATCATAATTTGATTAAGAATGTATGATGATTATACAGACTCTTCTTATTTTGCAGAGTTCAAGGGAAAGTAAAAGAACCATGGAAATCTTAGTAAAAAGCATTCAGTGAATTTACCAGGACCATCTTGCTCCTATTTTTTTTTGTAAAAGCCAGTACAAACTCTTCTCAGTGTGCTGTTACTATTGCCAAATACTGCTCACAATATACAAAGCTCAGTTGGTAATTAAAAATCCTGAGTACCTGATGAAAACAAAATTTTACCTTTCATTATTTAAAAAGATATTTTATATATAGCTAATGAGCAGGGTTTCATGAATTTAATGAGTATTTTTTAGAGCTGTGAACCTTTTGCTCAGGAACAAGTTATACCAAACCAAAGGTTACCATCTTACTGTGAATCAATTATCTTACAAGTTAGAAAAGGGCATGGTGTGTGTACATTATGACAACTTTTGCATTGTAATGCAGCCTCTCCTTCCCCCATATGTGAAGCACATGAATACAGATGATGATGTCTATCAATTAATTAGGACTAATTAGTGCTTATTATACACAATGTAAAATACTGAAATTACTTGTTTTTTTTCATTATTGCAAGATTGGGATATCTCTGAGTAGCCTGAGATACACTTACAGCAGGAGATGGTGGCCTGATGCATAGCCATGGTTTGTTCCAGTCACTGACACAGGAATGGACACATTTACATGTGCAACACAGTCATAGAAGGAAGTGACTTGGAAGGGACTTGAAAGATCCTTTAGTTCCACCTGCCCTGCCATAGGCAGGGACACCTTCCACTACACCAGGTTGCTCAGGGCCCCATGCAACTTGGCCTTGAACATTTCCAGAGGTGGGGTGTCCACAACTTCTCTGGGCAACCTGTTCCAGTGCCTTTTCACCCTCATAGTAAATATTTTCTTCCTAATATACAATCTAAGCCTACACTTCTTCAGCCAAAGCCCATTCCCTCTTGTCCTATCACTACTTGCCCTGTAAAAAGTCCCTCTCCAGCTGTTTTGTAGGCTTCCTTTTACATTATATTTAGGAGATTTTAATGAAATCTAACAAATAACATTTCACACTGCTTCTTGAGCAGTAAACAAAGAGTGCTTCTGTGTAAAAATCACTTTTTTTTTTTTTTTTACAAGTAAAAAGATGTTTTCAATTCACAGAAGCTGGTAACTGAAGTTTGCACATTTGACAATATGATATAAATGCTCCATTCATTTAAACAAAGCTGAGGAAAATAAATTTCAAATTTCAGTAATTGCTTTTTTTTATTAAGAGAATTTTGATCACTGTTCTATAAAGTTTAAAATTAATAATTTAAGATATACACATCCCATCCCACCACCAGATGTTATTTTATGTTCATGTAGTCACTGATGAACAGTAGTGAACTAGTCATCTACATTATGACCTTATTATACCAAAAAGAATAAAGTAGCACACTTCACACTGAAAGTAATTAGATACCAAAAGATATTTTGGTTTGTCTGAAAACAATCCTAAGAAGACGGAACCCTTCTGCCTGCAAGGTCTCTGAAAAAGAAGCTTTCTAGGTAACTACAGTAAGAGTGGGATGCTATTTTGAAACTTACTTGAAAATAAATTTGAAATTTTTCAGGATGGAAAGCCTGCCCTTAGAAGAAAGACTGAAAAAGTTAGGTCTCTTCTCCCTAGAGAAGAGAAAGCTCAGGAATAACCTCATCACAGTATTCCAGTACTTGAAGATGACAAAGGTTGTCCTCTCACTTCTCAAGGAGCCACGTGGAGAAGCGGAAGGCCAACGGATACTGTGCACTGTGAAGGCCTTCAACTTCATAGAAGAAAGAAACTTTTTACAGTGAGAACATTCATCCACTGGCACATGGTAGAGTGTTTACCAATGAAGGTTTTCAAGATGAAATAGGACAAGGTCCTAGAGTGAGTCTCTTCCAATTCAGAATATTCTGTGATTCTGTGATTCTGACTCTGTGATCTAGGCTTCCTTTCCAATAAAAGGTTGGACCAGACAATCTTTTGAGGTCATTCTTAACGTACACTGTTCTATGAATCTAAAAGTCAAGAAGAACTTGCTTGTAGTTCCCCAGGTCCTCCTTCCAGCCTTTTTGTGGATGGGTGTCACATCGGCCAAGCTCCAATCATCTGGGGCCTCCCTGGTTAGCCAGGACTGAAGATAAATGATGGAGCGCAGTTTGATGAGCTCTTCTGTCAGCTCCCTCAGTGACTTTGGATGAATCCCATCCAGTCCCATAGACTCGTGAGCATCTGGTTGGCACAGCAGGTCACTAACTGCTTCCTCCCAGATTGAAGGGAGTCTGTTCTGTTCCCTGTCCCTGTCTACCAGCTCAGGGGGCCAGCTGCCTTGAGGATAACCAATCTTATTATCAAAGACTGAAGCAAAGAAGGTATTAAATACCTCAGCCTTTCCCATAACCTTAGTGTCAATGTTTTCCACTTTGCATCCAATGAAAAATGGAGATTTTCCTTGGCCCCCCTTTTCTTGTTGATTTATTTATAAAAACATTTTTTACTATTTTTCACAGTGGTGAAAATAAGTGATTTGGTATCTTTACTCAATATTATTAGAATTTATCAGAATGCTTTTAGTCAAGTTTTTATTTTTTGTTTGACGTGTTTTAGAAGGTGATTAAATATGCCAAATATTCTTTATAGGCAAGGGCTTTCAAGCTAGTCAGAATTAAATATTTACCGGAAGTGCTGGTCCTTTTCCAGTTGCTAGAGAAGTAGTGCAGACAACCAACTAATTCCACATGCCAAACTTCCTCATGGCTAAAATTAGGTATGTGAACTCCCAGCAACAAAAATTGTTTAACTTCTCTTTGCAGGTTTCTTCATGCATATATTTGGGTTGTTTGTGCTTCTCCCCCATTGACCTAAGTTTGCCTTACTATTTTTTGTCAGGTGTTGAATTCTTTAATAAAAGCAATTACTTTTGTAGTGGTACAAAAGTGACTTGTCAAATTATGAAGTCTTGTAAAGATTTGCAGCAGATCAAAAAGGAGAGCAGACTTTAGATCAGTAAACTGTGATCCAACGGATGACACAATGTAAATAGGAACTTTCATAAATGATGTTCTACTCTCAAGTCTGTACAGAACTTGAAGCCTGATAGTATATTTAGGCTAAAGCCCCCCCCCCCACCCCATACATATATATTTTTTTTTATCTTCATTCTGAAAGATCTATATTTTTCCATTTTTTCTTATTTTTGAGAAGAACAGTCATGCTGACTAATTACCTGGAAGAACCCACGCTTATCCAACAAATACTAGTTTCCAAGCTATATCCTGTTTAGTGCAACTGTTGGATCTTTTAACCGCAATCACACTACGTGGGCCTGTCTGGAATTTTGTTAGATTGCCATTATCAATAATATATGATTCTCCAGCTCTGCTGACTGCTTTAAGGAAGAAAAATCATAAATTATGTGCTTTGAATTTGGTTTAAAAATCAACACCATTGTATGGGCTGAATTATTCCAGTGTAATACTGGCCTGCATGAGTTAAAAGATTCTGGTGCCCAAATTTTTGCTGCTAACTGTCTAAGCTCTTTAAAAATAGTTCACCAGAAGATATTAACCAACAGCATCTGTTTTCTTTTGGGATTTACTTTCATACTGAAGATATTTCTAGCATCTTTTTTCAGTTTTTATTGTGAGTGTTATAATATCCACGGATTGCTATGGATACAAAGAGTTGGATCAGTCTATTAACCTCCAGAATACTTAAGAAGCCATCTAAAGTTCAAATCAGGAGGGAGGAAAAAGGGGCCAAAAATGAAGCATATGCAGGACAGCTGCTAGTCTTTCTCCCTACACTATAATTAACTAGATCAACAAAGAAGAGAAAATTATTTGCATATTTACTTAGATTTTCAAAGACTGGGAAGCTAGTAAGCTTGTTCTGTCATTGAATAGTTTCAGCTACAGTTATTGGCACTTGATTATCCTGGCAGCCAAAACAGGATATAAAAATATTTGATACCAGTATATCAAATTATACAGTCCAAGAACAAAAAAATCTGACTTTGTATTTTGGAATATATGTTTATATATGTATTCACATAGGTAAGACTGGAAAAACCATTACAAGTAGAGCTCCTCTCCTAAATTCTGATATGCACAACACTCTTTCCACTGTGATGTAATATGCAAAATCTCCAGAAGTTCATGGTTTGGCTTATAATTAATAATGCATTATCCCTGAATAACACAAAAATGTTCAAATGTTATCCAGCATTTAACCAAACATTATGAAAATTATAATTTCAAAATGACTTAAAGTGTACTTGTTTTAATTTTATTGTTGATATTATCTATATATAATCCTTTAAATGTGAACAAAGATATCCATATATGAATAACTGTAGGTACCTGATCCAAAAAACCGTTTCTGGTGCCTCAAGTTTTCCTTTAGACTGGAATACAGAGAAAAGAGTATTTTGTTATAACTTGTGTTCATTAATACTTACAAATCAGTATAAATGTAAAAGTATTTTACATAAAATGTAAAAATGCACATTATGTTCTGTGTATTCTGAAAGGTATTACTTACCTGGAAAACACAACAGGAAACAGCCATGGGATGTCGTACAGGCCACAGTGGAAGACAGAGATTAGATTTTCATTTCTTTTGTGCATATAGTTTCTAGCCCTAGTAAGGGGTTGTCTTGTGACTCCATTCAGGCTTAGCAAGAAGATATGTCCAATAGATAAGAAAAGAGATTTAGTGAAGCATTAAAAATATAGTAAGTAGTATTCCACTTGTGAGAGCACATTGTGTAATCCTTCATGCACACCAGCTTGATTTCTAGTGCAGAAAGTATTTGTATTCTGTAGGACAAAACTGGAGCTACATGACTCGAAGTGTCTTCATGAGACAAAGTCCTTCAGCCTGACTCATGGAGGCAAATAACTTTTTGGCATGAAGGTTACCTGTGATGGCAAAGGAAACAGAATTCATTTTCATATCTTTATATTCTTGGGTGTGACGTTCCTTGTACTATTGAAAAATCCAAAGAAAGAAACAGTTTCAAATGCAACTGGAGAAGATAAACTGGACAACCAGCACAACAATGAATGTCAAAAATGGATACACTAGACAGTGATAGTCGCTAGAGAGGGTGACAGTGGTGGAAGCAAAACAGCTTTCTGTAAGAAAGAGAGAAGTTTCTTGTGACTGGTGTAAGCTCAGTACAACAGAAGACAATGAATTGGAGAGATTAAATTGTTACAGACTTACATCCAGTACTATGAATCTAGAATATGTGGACTCTTATTAAGACCCAAATTTCTCTAGGTAACAGAATGAAGGTCCATAAAGTTCCACCAAAATGCAAAAACCTGACAGCAGAAAAGACGATGCATATACACCAAGAAGTTTAGAAGGAAACAGAGAAAAGCCCTAAAGAAAGTTTAAAGAAAATTACTGTAGTACCATCATTAATTCAACAAATGAAAATTTAGAGATTAAATTGTTCATGAACAGACAAAGTACCAAGAAACCCCACACTTGCAGCAAAAAGGAAAAACAGAAGAGGAAGACGCGGAAGGCGCAGAAGGTGTAGAAGGAAGGAAGGCGCAGAAGGAAGGAAGGCGCGGAAGGAAGGAAGGCGCAGAAGGAAGCACAGAAGGTGCGGAAGGAAGGCGTGGAAGGTGTGGAAGGAAGGCACAGAAGGAAGGTGCGGAAGGAGTGGAAGGAAGGCACGGAAGGCGCGGAGGGCACGGAAGGAAGGCACGGAAGGCACGGAAGGCAGGGAGGAAGGAAGGCAGGAAGGCA